>VIAB01001283.1:59889-74440 GCA_009801035.1 Oophaga pumilio
AGCCGAGAGACACGCAGCCGCCGGGACTCGAACATATTAATTGAGCATGCCGAAGACGCTCAGTTAGCACCAGAGCATGGCGGATAACACCTTAACCAAGCACGTGTGCTCATTACTAATATACATCTATTGTGATATACACACATAGGGTGCCTGTGCTCCTGTGTAACATTAAATTAATAATTTCCTGTAGCTAATATTTCATTCATCTCTTTATCCCACCTCCCCCCATACAAATTCTATTAAAAAAAAGCAAGCTTTTCAAGCAAATTCTTTTGTAAAGTACTACAAGTTCTGATGAGTTCTTCACTGCGGGGCGTAAACTTCCTGGAAATCAAAGTATTGAGACATATGAGCCTGTTACACAACTCGGCAGTGTTGCTTTGCCAAGCCAAACATGGGAAATGTCCTCCCTCTGTGCAAATGGGCCGGGACTTTTACTGAAACGACTTCCGACTGCAGCGAAACAGCTCTGGTTACTAGATGGGTTTATAGAGCTCCGTTACTAGGTCTGTACTCTGTAGCCTGCCCTAGATAACATATGCCAGGGGACAGATACTAATAATGCTAATTTCCCTTGAGCGCCAGTCTTAAATTTCATTATATAACTGGGGCGTAATGTTCTATAATGTAATAGTAGACCTGTCAGCAATGATAGGTTTATTATGGGCTATACAGGCCATACACGGCCTGATATATGTGTCCAGTGTAGAGTTTCTGCCTACGGTCATTGCCGGAAGGCCGGCAAAGGCCACTGAGAAGATGCAACAGAATTGGTATATGAGAATGTGAAGGTGTCTTGGACATTTTCTAGTCTATAGCAGATGGCATGAAAGACCCCCATACAGAGCCAATTGTAGGTAGCAATTTTCACTTGGGCATTTGCTCTGAAATGCTTGTTAACCCACCTATTCCACCAAAACCCTTTTGGCATTACCATCAATGGGTAAGATAATTTCCAAGTGAAATAGCCTTCAAGTGGCATTTATGTTATGTGTTTGGCTATCTTCTGTAGCTGGAATGGTCTAGCTGCCCACATATCTATTGAAAGACAGCAGCTCGACTATTTGGACATGGTAAGTTCTGTGGCTGACTCTGTTCGGGGCACTGTGACTGGCACTATTCCATGGCCAGCTTTGAGCCCTGTGGCTAATACTGTTCTAGGGACTCTGCAGCTGTCATTGCTCTGGGAAAACTGTGGATGGCCCTTTTGTGGGATACTATTGTGGGGAAATAGTGGCTGACTTACTTGTGAAGCACTGTAACTGGTTCTGCTCTGGAGGAATGTAGCTGGCATTCCTCTGGGGGCAGTGTGACATCCTCTCTGTACTGGGCCACCTTTACTAGCATTCTCTTCTGAGGGCACTATGGCTGATTCAGTTCTGGAGACTCCTTGGCTCTATCCTACAGAAACCATGGCCGATACGTCTATGGAACAAGGTACTGTCTCTCAAATTAGCTCTCCTCCAAAAGGAAGCAAGCTGGCACTCTGAATCTACCCTATAAGCCATGTTTGACGCATTAATCAGGTCTTACCTCTTGACTACGGTTATAGGCCAGACCAAACTGTCCTTCAATAGAGGCTTCCTCTACAAGTTGTCACTGGAGCACCAGCTTTCTTCCTCCTGGAGGATAGCTGTCTGAAATCCTTTTTTTCCCAGAAAGTCTTCATGAGGAGTAACAGTACCCCCCTTGGCTCTATACAGTAGTATTGGCACCGTGGCTGCCATCCTTCTGCTGAAAACTGATTGACTTTGTTCTGGGCCAATGTAGCTTACTCTCCTCTAGTAATGCTACGACTGGCACTCTTATGGGCCCCTGTACTACGGGCACTTAATATATGAACATGGCCCACCTAGTCTCCTTTCTATCCTTTTCTTATGTCCTGTGTAATCTTTCTATCCTATGTTCTGGTCCCGGTAGAGCAGCATATTTACAGGGTGTACGATATGCAGCCAAGGGCGTAGCTGTAGGTATAGATAACTGCTCCACCCTGGCTGGAGCCTTGGACTACTAATCAGAGATACTTGTTGGTAATTCTACATCTTGAGGCCCATACCAAGTGCAGATTTATAAGATAACAAGTTGATCAATGCTCAATTGAAAGTCCTTTTTTTTATAGCAGAAATAAGTCCCCTGCTTACAAAATATATAAGCCGTGTTTTGCGGGTTGACCGCTAACGTATATATGTCGGCCAATGATCTGGAATGAATGCTCACTCTGTTAATTAATATTGGACCATGTAAATGTGCTTTAAAAAATAGTTTGTTCCAAATTTTGAAGTTATCCCCTATCAATAGGTTAAGGGATAACTTACTGATTGCTGGGGTTCCGAATGGAGATAGTAGTCATCACCAGAGGGAGCTGAGCGAAACGCTTGGCTATCTGTGAAAGTCACATTGTGAATGAATTGAGCTAATGTGCACTTGTTCAACTTCTACTCCCACCCGACAAGACAAGGCTCTGCAGAACCCCACTCTCCGGTCAGACCCTTAGTGATCACTAAGTTATCCCCTATCCTATGGATAGGCGATAAGCGATAACATCAAAACTTGATACAAACCCTTTGAATCTGTGGAGGTGCATCTAATACACTAATTTATCAAAAAAATACATAATTTTGCAAACACTTTACTGGTTTTGTATCCATATTGAATTGTCTCCAATCACCTCCAGAGCTGCTTTCAAAATTCTGCAATCAAAGATGTGATCGAGTATCTGAGCTCCCACAATGGATCCCCAAATCTCTGCGCAGTAGATAAAGTATTTTATGAGATTTTAGACTTTGGTTGCCCCCAGTGGTGTCTGATAGAAGCAATCACTGGCTGTAATGATTGCATGTAAAGCATGACACTGCTGAGGCCGGTGATTGGCTGCAGCGGTCATGCCGATGTACGTGTACAGTGGAGGATTTAGTGCTCACTAGGCTGTGAGTGAGGGCTGAAGGATGAGGAATAACAGGGATTCCGCGCTGGTAAACTTGACTTTTCTCCCGCCATGCAGTAGTCCACGTAGTGGAGTTGGACTTTAAGAAGCAGCGGAAACTTTTTGGGATGCCTGCCTAGCATAATAAGTGATTCCATGGAATGGAGGAAATATATGAAGGAAATGTTTCATTTATAAACCCGCTGGCAGCCTGACCGTACACACCGCGCTGCCAGCAGCTGCCTGCCACTTTTACGAGCACGAAGCAGTGAAGAACTTACGGGAACTCGGAGCCGGTAATATTTACACTCCGCTTTTATTATCACCAAAACTTCCAGCATCCACTCAGGTTAATGTTTCAGAAAAAAAGAAATAAAAGCCGGCGGATCTCACACTGGATTTAAAGGAATGCTGAACTAACATTTTAACACCTAAAATGAATGGCAGTCAGCCGAAAATACAGAAATCGTAAACTGCTCAATGTTCTTAAAAGGGTTATTCTCACTTTTTGTAGAAAGGTATTTTCAGATACTTTTATTAAAAACAAGCACTTTTGCAATTTACTGTTTATTAAAATTTGCAGCCGTTTTTGAGACATTAACACTTTTCTTTTGTTTACTGCTGGTTGCCTAGGAGACCGACCACCACTGCTGTCAATATAATAAGCACTGTGCTGAAGCTGGCCGGGATTAGGAGGTGGCTGCACGCTCCGGCGATCCTGACCAGTGCTTACAAGCTCAATAGAAAAGAGCTTTCAAGCACTGTGCATGTTTGGCCACCAATGCTAGACAGCAATGGTGGTCGGTCACTTAGGAAACAAGCTGTATACAAATGAAAAGTGTAAATAAGTCTCAAAAATTAAAATCCTTAAAGGGGATCTCTAGTTTGGACATTTGTTCTTTTGCAAAAATTAGGCAAATTACAGGTTTCCTGCTGCCGTGATTGTCAGTGATCAGCTGCAATCTGTCAAAGAACCTTGTAATAAGTGTTAAAACTCCCTGCAGTGCCACCACTGGCCAAAAGAAGTATTACATGATGCATTTTTAAATCAAGCACATGGCTGTGTTGGGTCCTCCAGATATGACATAGGTGGTCTTTATAGCTGCCGACTTTATTATGAAAGTCCCAAATGAGGGTCCGCCCGTTACCAATACAGATAACCGCACAATGACAGGTGAAAATGTGCCCCGGTCAGGTCATTCTTGCACCTGTCTCTCTATAATAAAAGACCAAACATCACTTTGCTCATGCGCATAGGAAAAAACAAAAAAACAATAAAAAAGGGGAACACATAAGAAACAACCTGATGACGGAAGTCTTGCGCCAGTGCTGACTTGCTGACTGCATTTCTAAGAACTGATACAGAAGGAAGTCCTCCCGGCTTATGATTTGTGTATATATTATAGGGGACGGGCATTCCAGGGGGTTGTGGAGACCTGCAGTGTTGACATAGTTTCATTTAAAGGGGCCACGCATGCTAATCCTTAATACACAGATTGGAAAGGTTAATTTAAAGAGGTCAGGCACCCTAATCCTTAATGCATATGCTTGAAAGTTTCATTTAAAGGGGCTACACATGCTAATCCTTAAGGCATAGTTTGGAAAGTTTCATTTAAAGGGGCTACAAATGCTAATACTCAACGCGTATGCTTGAAAGTTTCATTTAAAGAGGCCACACATGCTAATCCTTAAGGCATAGTTTGGAAAGTTTCATTTAAAGGGGCTACAAATGCTAATACTCAACGCGTATGCTTGAAAGTTTCATTTAAAGGGGCGACACATACTAATCCTTAAAGCATAGTTTGGAAAGTTTCATTTAAAGGGGCCACGCACACTAATCCTTAATGCCTATTCTTGCACTTTTTTTTTGTATGAGAAGGGTCTTTTAGTTTACTTTTAGTTGATGAAAGGAGACTATTTTAGACAATGTTGAGAAATTGTGACGACGGTCTAGACCTTACGATGGCACTGAGATAGAGCAAGCCCAATAAAAGCCACCATTGTCCCCTGCTTTAAGCACTTCTCAGTAAGGTTAATCCCTTGTAATATGCTGTGCCTGCCTCGCTTTCCTTCTTCTCTTCTTGTTTTCTTTCTCCAGTCTCCTTAGTTTTTCTCTTCTGCCCTCTTTGCATTCTTTCTCCTTTTTCACTCTTTCATTAGCTTTTTTTTTTCACTCCCCCCACCCTCCCTTCCTTCTCATAATGTGATCTTGGCTGGAGACTGACTTGTTTTCCTAAGCAAGGAGAGAGATTAGCTAACGCCTCCCCCCCTCCCTCCACCACCCTTCCCTTATCCTCCTCTCTGGACTTCACCCTAAGGGTGACATCATTTGTAGGTGGGGTATCACCACTGTATATAAGGAAGGTGGCTGGGAGGCTCAGTACTGCACTGACTGCTTACAAGAATTACTGGGTGTAGGAGCAAGCACTTCTTTTTTGGATCATTATGTCCACAATGCTGGATATACAAACAATCTACCAGGTGAGACCTTGGGGAGTGCCGCCTGGCATTTGGGGGGAGAGGGATCTTTTCTCAAGGGTAGAGAAAACACTATAGTTCCTTAAGGTTCCATATTCTACAGAATTGCTCCGGAATCCGTATTGTGATGTTTTATATAAGTTTGTTATTGTGTTGTGACTTTTTTTTTTAACATTACTGTGCCTATGTTAGATGGACTGATAGGGTGGGACCCCTAGGAAGGAAATACAGGGACACCAAGGGGGTAAAGTATAGGTTGGGACTTGGAGATAGACCGCACACGGAGGTGATGTGAAGGTCAAGGGACTGTAGCCTTTGGAAGGGTCTCAGAATAGATAAAATCAGAGAGGAAAGGTTTGTCGGTGGGTCCTAGAAGCTCATGAGGATGTCCGTAGGGTTGGGAGATAGGATAGGCAGTCTGTTTTTGGCTACAATATGGACTATCCGATGTAAAGGTCAAGGGACTGGATTTGAAGGGTCGCAGAGTGGAACAGATAAAATCAAGATGGAAAGGTTTGTCAGTGGGTTCTAGAAGCTCTCACGAACATTTGTAGGCTTGGGATTTAGGATGCGTAGTCTGTTTTTGGCTATGATATGGACTATCCAAGTCCCAGAAATGTTATTCTGTTCCCCAGGGCTCCACTCATTTTGTACAATGGCTCTTTTGTCGGTAGTGCACTCAGCCTGTAGAATAGACCCAGAGGTACCGGTGCTGCCGGATATCTCATGTCCCTTGATTGGTCTCATGTAACCAGGGCCATGGACACATCAGAGATGAACCTGCCATAACAACTGTTCTGGACTGACCTCATTCTTTTGTCCTGTCCGCTGTCACTTTTTGTATGAACGTCACCCTGTTTCTGCACCTGCCCGTCACTCCGTGGTTGTGTTACCAAATACCCCTCTCAAGAGTCGGCTCTTCATGGATCTTAGACCTTTGCATTCCTGATAGTTGTGCCTCATATCCCATAGTCTGTCTTCTGTGCCTGGTCAACTAACCTTTGTAACTCTCTGTCCTGTCCCAGCTCAAGTGTCGGTGGGGTTGAGGACTTCTTGTCTATTATTATCTTTTGAACTTTGCCACTTTTGTTGCACGATTCCTCTTAGACCTTGGACATTTCTATGCCATAAAACATTATCTGCTGTCAGTCCTGAAAATGTGCTGTCACTTGGCTGTTATTTCTGACAGTCCTCATAACTTGCCATGACTCACATCTACTTCCGGTTAACTCTTATAATGCTGTTTCCCAGGCATTGTACTTTACTACCCCTTTGCCTTACCAGTACACCTCTATCCTACCAGTGCTCGTACACTTCTACCACTCCGTCCTATCGCTCCTTATATATTACTATCCCTCCATACTACTGGTCCTTATCCCTTACTACCTCTCTGTCCTACCAGTCCTTATATTGGACTACTCCTTTGTCTTACCTATTGTCATACATTACTGCCCCTCTGCCATACCAGTCCTTATACTTTACTTTCCATCTGTTCTTCCTATACTTATACTTTACTATCCCTCTGTCCTACAGGTCTGTATACTTTACTTTCCCTCTGTCTTAACAGTTCTTATACTTTACTACCCCTCTATTCCACTAGTCCTTATACTGCACTTTTCTACTATCCTACCAGTCCTCATACATTACTACCACTCTGTCCTACTGGTACCTATACCTTACTACCCTTCTGTCCTACCATTCCTTATGCTTTACTTTCCCCCAACCTTACCAGACTTCTTGCATTACTACACTCTGTCCCACCAGTCCTCATACATTACTACCACTCTGTCCTACCGTTACTTATACTTTACTACCCCTCTGTCCTACCATTCCTTATGCTTTACTTTCTCTCAACCTTACCAGACTTCTTGCATTACTACACTCTGTCCCACCAGTCCTCATACATTACTACCACTCTGTCCTATCAGTCCTTATATCTGACTTTCCCTCAGCCTTACCAGTCCTTGTACATTACTCCTCTATCCTACCAGTCCTCATACATTACTACCCCTATGTCCTACCAGTCCTTATACTTTGCCATTTTCCAGCTGCTTGTTTTGTTTCATGGGTGGGTTGTGTTTTTGCCTCAGGCCCATCACAGTCAAATACAACTCTGCTTGTCTGACAAGCTTCTGCTTGTCTGTCTGTCCTATATACATAAATTTGACACAGAATGAGGGCCAGACTTCCTGTTTGAATGCGCAGCTGAAATGATTCGACTTTCAGACTTATCTTTCTATGTGAATGTTGCAGATAATTTAAACCATGTACTTTGCCATCTATATGAATGTAGGACACACATAGACCTGGTCTTATGGGTATGAGAGAACTTGTTTTTCTTGTTGTGTTGTTAAGATATAGTTATGGTACTACGCTATAGAATGCAAACTTAAAGCACTGCATTGACAATGGTTGGGTTTGGCCTAGGTATCACCCTAACTCTTTTGCATTATGTAAATCTCCAGAACCTTCGCAACTTGAATTTGTCAGAAGATATAGAGAACACCAATGACCATTTCACCAACACCAAGAGGAGACATTCTTGTGCCCCTGAAGTCTATGATGAAACAAAGTGGTCTGCTCGTTGGAATTTTGAGACTCACCGTGCTCCATTCAGAGCCGATCGGTCCATCAGCCTTACCGAAGGGCCCCGAACAGCACTACCTCCTCCGCCACCGGGATTCCCTCCTTTGAAAGCTCCATTGCCTTCTCTTCCTGCTCCATCACCTCGTTACAAGACAGAGCTGTGTCGTACCTTTTCTGAAACAGGTACCTGCAAATATGGCTCCAAATGCCAGTTTGCTCATGGTCAAGGTGAGCTAAGAGAACCAAACCGTCATCCAAAGTACAAGACAGAGTATTGCCACAAGTTCCACCTCTATGGAGAGTGCCCATATGGATCTCGATGCAATTTTATCCACCACCCAGCTGAACAAGGTAGTTGTCCTCAACCTCAACACGTTCTACGCCAAAGTCTCAGCTACAGCGGTGTACCCATTAGAAGAGCCTCTCCTCCACCACCCGGTTTTCCAGATCCTGCTTCATTCTCCAGAGCTTCATCAGTATCTCCTCCTCCAAGTGATTCAATATTCTCTCCTGCTCCTTCTGAGACCAGAAGCCATGTGTCTTCCCTCAAAGGAATGGATTCCTGTACTCGTTGTTGCTCATGCAGATGCTCCAGAGCAGGGATTCTTGTTCAAGACCCTTTCTCCAACTATCAACTCCTACGTTCACCTTCTTCCAGTTCCTTGACCGAAAACGAGTGTTACAGCAGTGGATCTGAGTCTCCAGTTTTCGAGGTGCCAAGTCAAGCGCTTACCAACAAGCGATTGCCTATCTTCCACAGGCTTTCCGTATCTGATTGAGGAATTAAATGTGGAGAAAAGCATCAGAACAAAATTTTAATTTCAGCCCTGCTGTCAGACCAGCATCGGGACACTTACGAAACAAAAAAAAGTTCTGTGAAGTTACAACTACCGACAGAAGAACCACCTCTAATCAAGTGCCTTTTTGTTGATTCTCAGGGCTTTACGCAGTTTGGGGTGAAGGCTTCAGAAAAGTAGCCTTGAGAGACATGACTGTTTTTGCACATATGGAAACCGCCCTTTTCCAACAAACAAACAAAAAATCTATTGTTAACCTATGCGGATATGGAGTCCTGTAAGATTACGGAGATGACAGGTGCATTTTCTTGTGTAAGGGCCTACCCTACTACTTGCTGTGTACTGTAGATTGGGGTCAAGCTCTGAATTCATGTAGCAAAACAAGGTGTATAGCATGTTTACTGCCCCTAGTCTCCTCTCCCATAGCTTGGGCTGGACCTAAACTTTGGAAGAACGGGACCCAGCGTGGACCAGTATCCCAGTTGTGAAAAAAATCCTGACTTTTTACTCCTGTGAACCCCCCTCACCGCCCCCCAAAAAACTTTTAAACTTTTCTGGAAGTGCTGCAATGCATTGCAATGTTATAATACAATACTATAATATTACAATATCATTGTGTATTATACCGATACACTACTACATGCATAATATACACTACACTGTGTATACCCATCCCTGACATTCAGGTACCAACATTTTCCCCTCCCGTTGACTTTTTTTTTTACATGCCCATTGCTCTTATATATATATATATAACTTGAGTCTCTGGAAGACATCAAGATCTGTAGTATTGCCTCTACTTCGTACCCCACAGATAAATGAGGCATGTAATACGCCCTACTATACCTGTAATGGACCAATGAGGTGTGAGAATTCATTAGCGACGAGTCGTTATATTGATTGGTCCATAACTGGCGCCAAGTCTGTGCCTGAAATTCCGTGAAGTCCTAGATACCGCGCGAGGCTTCTCATTCTTGGTATTATGACAACCCTGCGCAATGCATTTTAGTACTCCCATCTCTAGGATCTTTACAGTGTGCCTTATACCTCACAGGATGGCTGATACAGGAGTTAAAATCAGGTGCTTTATGGGAAATATCAGCAAAAAAAATCCAGTAGTAATTAATTCCGTGATCATAGTAATCCAAAGTGTGTATCTTCTAACACATATGTATCTATTTATGTCCTATTTATTACCAAATAAATTTTATATCTATTTATCTTTTTTGTATTATTTTTGGAAATAATATATATTTGTCAGAAAATAAATTTGTAATCACTTAAGTGAAATAAATGAAGCTAATAAAAAGGTAAACTTGCATAATTATGGCTTGTTTCTTGTCTGGGGAACCTGAAGAATGGGACATGGTAAAATGGGTACCATGAAGAATCCTGGCTGCACTATAGGACCCTACTAGGTTCGTCCTTCCGAAAGTCGACTATATCACAATCTTAGACTAAATAAAGTTATTGTCCCATAAACAGTATGTATCACCTATCCACAGTGTAGATGATACATGTATGATCATCAGGGGTTCGACTTGGATCAAGAGATCAGGGTCCCCAATTTCTCTGTGCGAACGGAACCAGTTGTGAGCATGTGTGACCGCTGCTCCAATCATGGACTTTAGGAGTGGTGGTCGCACATGCTCACTACAGTTCCATCTTTAGGATTGGTGGTCGCACATGCTCACTACAGTTCCATCTTTAGGATTGGTGGCCTCACATATTCACTACATTTATATCTTTAGAATTGGTGGTCACACATGCTCACTACAGTTCCATCTTTAGGAGTGGTGGTCGCACATGCTCACTACAGTTCCATCTTTAGGATTGGTGGTCGCACATGCTCACTACAGTTCCATCTTTAGGACTGATGGCCGCACATGCTCACTACAGCTTCATATTTGGGAATAGTGGTCGCACATGCTCACTATGGCCCTATTTTGAGAAACGGTGATCACACATGCTCATTACAGCTCCATGTTTAAGAATGGTGGTTGCAAATATTCACTACATTTCCACATTTAGTAGTGACGGTCTCATATGTTCACTACAGTTCCATCTTTAGGATTGTGGTCTCACATGCTCATTACAGCTCCATCTTTAGGAGTGGTGGTCTCACATATTCACTACATTTATATCTTTAGAATTGGTGGTCACACATGCTCACTACAGTTATACCTTTAGAAATAGTGGTTACACATGCTCATTACAGCTCCACCGTCAGGAGTGGTGGGTTCACATACTTACTACATTTCTGTCTTTTGGATTGGTGGTCACACATGCTCACTACAGTTGCATCTTTAGGAATGGTGGTCGGACATGCTCAATACAGCTCCATCTTTGGGAATAGTGGTTGCACATGCTCACTACAACTCAATTCACACAGAGTACTTTAGTATCTTCAATTCCTGCAATTGGTGTCGATTTCAGAAGGCAGACCCTCAACAATTATAGACTCCTATGTATGTATCATATGTATTTAATGTAGGCAAGTAATTGTACATAACAACCCCTTTAAATGAACATTTCAGGCAAAGACAGTTGCAAATGAAGGTTATTTCCTTTTAGAGAGGATCCTGGTTTAGCTTTATATCTCAAGTCATGTGGCAAAGCTCAATATTGACTCCTAGGATTGCTACCTCCAGCAGGTGGCACTAGAAACCCTATTCCTCCATAAAGAGACTATTTGCATATTTTCCCAAAGATCATTGCACGGCTTGGCGGTCTCCTTAAAGAGTAATTATTGTTTAACATTTTTATTTCATAAATCAATAGTACACATGAAAATAAGAAACTTTGTAATATATCTAATTAGAGAAATCTGCTTCTTTCTTTTTCTGGACTGGTCTTTCACTATCAATTCATGGGGAAAATCTATATTCACTGAAGTCCAGGAGAAGAAAGAAGCAAATTTCTCTAATAAGATATATTACAAAGTTTCTTATTTTCATGTATATTATTGATTTCTGGGGGAAAAAAATTAAAACGACGGTGACCCTTTAAGAAGAAACTTTACCATTTAAACAAGATGGGGTAGACTTCTGGAATATGGCGTCTTGGAGGAAAACAGACTTTGAGCAAGCTCTGCTGATTCTCTCAAACACGGCACATCTTCTATATGGCTCTATAATTTTTTTTTTTTCATGTGACTGACTTCATTAAAAAATCACCTCTTGGGGGGCTCATCATGCCCTTTTTTTTATAGAGGAGTGTATTGTGAAGGTAGGTATGACCTGGACAGCCATTTATGGACAGAGGACCGTCATAGGGCATAGGAGAATAGCACAAAGAGGCGCAAACATGGGTATGCAAAGAGGATTGGTCCCTTCCAGGTTATGGGCACAATCCATAAGAATAAGGTATGAGGTGTCCACTCGGATAAATTGGTGGTCCTCCTATTTTCCCTAGTTTGATCCCTGATTAATTAGCCATGCCTATAATGGACCTTTCAATGCAAATTGTTAATTATATCCTGTGAAGAATGATGGAGAAGTTTAATAAATACTTATGTAAGCGTGAATAATCATAATGTGAATCAGCGTGCAGGACTCGCCGGATCAACAATCTGCGCTTAATTAAATATGAGGCTCTGGTTAATCATTGAAACACTTAATCACACTGATTCATTATTATGAGTCGGAAATTGACAATTATTTTTCGAACCGACCTATGAAATATTAATTGAAAAGTCCAGTCAAAAGCTGAGGAACTGAAGACTCTCTCATTGGTTCTGCATCCATTAATTAGTGGACCTGCCACCTTCACACGTACTATAGAATATTATAGTAAGGAGACTGTATATATGAATAAATATGGAAAAATATTACCTTTGGAATAAGAATGACTATAATTAAATCAATTATGTTATGACGGAATCACAGTTTTTGGGATCGGCCATCTTGGGATTGGCAGCTCAGTGTGCTGTGTTCCAAGGAGGCACACTGCCAGATTCCAGGCTGGTTTTTGAATCTTCACTCTACACTGGGGCTTCCAGCATCACATATGCCTCTTATGTGACAATGCGCATCACCGCAGGAGCAGATTACTAGGTCTTAGGTGAAGCACAGCATGACCTGAGGCCTACTCGATGCAGGAATCCCCAGAGCGGAGGGAAGATGCAGGAAGAGATCATTGCATTGCATGGAGGGAGCTGCGCAGAGGTCCATACGTGGGGCTGCAAAGATGGGACAGGGAAGCAGCTGCTCTCTGACTTACTCTGAATGTCCATTGCATCTGAAGGAAAGGACTTTGTAAAAAATCTCCACCGTCACTTAACATTTTTATGCGTCTACTGCTGACTTTTCTGGTCTATATATGCATGTATAGGTATATCAATAAACATATGATTATATTGCCGCACTGTATTCACACACTGCACTTATAAATTACACCTACTGCAGGAACAATACCGTGACACTACGGGGGAGGGGCAAATCAGTAATCCGGCAGGCTGCATGAGTCTTCAGAAGATTATAACTTGGGTGCTGGATGCAGGCTTCTAAAATGGAGGAATAAGCAGGCCACAGCGAGGGCTAGAAGCAAGGCTTTGGCATAGAAGAGGGAGGTAGAAGCGCACAACTCACTGCCTGAGGAATACTGAAGACACTCGGACAGCAGCTCCACAGGTCATCGGCACAGAAAGAGCTGTCTGCTGATCGTGGTAATAGATTGTGTCTTCCCAGCAGACGCAGAGCAGGATATATATATATATATATACATCAGCCCAGCGATTAATGTTGTGACACCTGCTTTTGAATGAAATAATATAATTTTTAGTGATAGGTCCTCTGTAAGCTCCACCCATGAGGATCCTGTACTAGGCAGAACTTCAGTTTTGTCCTCAGGGTCTTCCTTTTATTACATTATTAGTATAGTTTCGGTAGACCTTGATCAATGTTTGCTGATTTAAGAAATCTTTGGAAAAATACATTGCTCTTTTTATCTAATAGGTTTGAGCCTGACGGTCAATCAAATGTCTCCTTCTTTTTTCCCTTCCACGTCTTTAAAGTCAACAATGAACTTTCCACCATCTTACCATCTAGGCAAGGTTTAGTTTACTGCCTGGGCACAGTGTCTAACAATACTGACCAAGGCAAAGCAGTTTGCTGGCACCCCTATGGCCCCCAATAGCCAGGCCACATACCCCAATACCCCACCCCCACAGCTAAGCCTCTGTGCTGGAAGTGCCAAAGACCTAATAGACATTCCCATCCCAATGACCCATGCGTATGGCAGGGAGGATGTTTCATTACACATCACATTTTAAAATCATTCGCAATTTCGCCACTAAAATATGTTCCTAATTTTACAAGTGTAATTTTTGTAGGAGTGTCGCTTTAACCCCGTACATTCCCAATACGAGGCCAATCCTCCGATATCGCCTTCCTCAGTGATAACTGAGGTAAACTAATTTTGCCCAGCGTTACTTTTTGACCGAGCCTATTCTTGGAAGACCCCCGTATAGTGATTTACAGTGAGGACGGGCGCCGTGCCCCTCGCCGGATGATCTGTGACCCAAGCCGTGTTTATAATGACACGTAAGGCGTTGTCAGGGAGACGGTCCGGAGCGATGAGACACTTCCTTCTCTTCAGATATCCATGTAACATGACATCAGCCACATCACCACCTGTGTAAATAATGGCATCACATGGCGGAGCGCTGTCATCAGCAAGAAGCAAGTGTGTGTGACAGCCCACCCCGCCGAGAGCGCACCACCCGAATATCTATGGGGGAACATGGTCATACATTATCTGTCTG
>VIAB01001283.1:178543-192715 GCA_009801035.1 Oophaga pumilio
CCAAATCTTGCACTTAGCCTTGCGCTTCCCACTTGCCCTTGTGCGGTGGCAACTGGGATGATAGTTGGGGTATTGATATCAGCTTTGCATTGTCCAGTGACATCAAACCCAGAGCTTACTAATGGAGAGGGGTCTATAAGACACTCCAATTACTAAGTCCAAAGTCATATTGTATAAAAAAAACACACCCAGAATAGAGTCCTTTAATTGAAAGTTTGACACAGACTCCTTTAATGAATCTAAATTAAACCATACTCACGTCATCGTCCAGTCTATTAAAGCCATGGTCTCCTGTAACAGAATTAAAATAATAAACAGCAATATTCCTCACCTGTCCGCAGAGAAGATAATGATCATTTGTCCCGTGACGGGTCTAGCTCTGCTACATCTAGATGGCAGGCTGCATGGTTGCATGAGGTGACCATACAGCCTGCCATCCAGCAGAGACACTGCGAACAGTAGGACTGATTCCCAGGCACTGGTGCATGTCACACTGACGACACACAGATGTCATCAGTGTGCACGTGTGCGGGACGTTATGCCCGTGCTGCTACCGGATACACTTGACGTCTGTAAGAGCCCTTGGTCAACTTGATCATTGGCAGACTTTTTCCACTTTATATGGAAAAAAGCTCAGGAATCCGAACACGAATCCGAATGTGCAACGTTCGTACCGAATTTGAGATTGGTGAACGTTTTACGAACAAGTTTGCTCATTTCTAGGTATGAGTTGTAGGAGGGCTTGAGTGCTAATATTAAAGGTGGAATATGGTAGCAATAATGGAAAGGATGGAATATGCAGCAAGTGGCAGAAGACTGGGGTATTTTACTTGAAGTATGAAAGATGGAATATGGTGTACAAAAATGTAAAAGATGGTGCAAGGTATTTTGACCAGATTATAATGGATTTAGTATGCTAGGCACAGTGGATAGCATGGACAGAGGATGAGATGTCTTCTTATTCTTATTGTGTAGAGTATTTTCTTTCTTTGGTGCCAATCTTTCATAGGTGGGTCCAAAAATTATCTAACTTACTTTACTTGTTTTTAGACGCTTTTAGTTACAGAATCAACGATCATTTATAAAACGTGTCGCCCCCGCTTGTTTCTCCATTGAATGTAATACACTGCATGATCTATGAGAGCTGAGGAGTCATCTTCACATGGAGTTCTGTTCTCATTATCCTCATTTTTAATCAAATCTGTCAGATTTTCATAGATTTTGTATATTTCTTACGTCGGTAGTATTTTAATGAACTTTGTCTCTGCAGCTTCTCGGAAATACGGACTAAAGTGCATTAAGCCAGCTTTGCTTATCGCTCTGTACCGATCGGCGTAATTTTATTCGGACTGTGGGAATTTTCCTATCGCCGGAATATTTTCATCATGAGGGAAGCAAGTTGTTTTTATTTAAGATCTGAGAATAGAAAAAAGTGGATAAAAATACACCAGACAGGTTTATTATTGGAAGCCTGTCTAGAGAAGTCAAAGCCATCGATGTCCCCGAATCAAACCCATTTCCCACAATCCATTTTTCGGCCTCGAAAATGTAGAGAATCTCTGCACAAACCGACTAGTAGGTTCCCAATAATTCAATGCTGTGCCCTCTGTGAAGTGAGTTTCCCAAAAAAAGACCACTTACGTTTCCCACAATCTGCCCTCTTGCGTTAGTAGGTCGTTAAGTTTCCCAAAATCTTCTTGTGCCTAAACTTCAAGCTTTCCCACCATAAATCCATTGAGTTTTTTCGATGTGAGATCAGCTTCAAATATCTATCTGGGTAGGGTTACGTCAGAAACTCTACCCATAAATACATAGCTCATTGTTTTTTACATCCCTTACTCTAAACTCACTAAATATTGCATCGAGTTTTTACGTTTGGTCCTAGTAAGTGGTAATTATGTTAAAAAGCACTTGAAAAATATTGGGTCTATAGTATAGAATAGACCACAAGGTGCATGTACATTCACTGGAGGTGGACTAAGGACTGTGCTGTAGCAATAGGGGTACAGGAGTAGCAGTAACAACTGGGTACAGGGGTCTAAGCAGAGCAAAAGACCCATCTACAATATAATAAGTGTGGTCGATGGTGACATGGTACAGATTTTGCTCAAAAACTCCATCTCATCTTCTTGGTTAATGAAGAGAAGGAAAGAGACCGTGGATCCTGGGCGCTGCCGTTGAAGAAAATGACTCAAAATTCCAAGGACAAAAACTGGTTTATTCTTGCAACGCATTTCGGAGTAGAATTTTACTCCTTGTTGATGCCTGAAGGAGGAGTAAATTCTGCTCTGAAATGAGTTGCAAGAATAAACCAGTTTTCATCCTTAATGTTTGGAGTCATTTTCTTCAGCGGCAGCGCTCAGGATCCACCGCCCCTCCTCATCATTTGCCATGTCCTCCACCCATTGGGTATGAGTTTAGGGGTCAGAGCACAAGCCACATAGTGGAATCAAATCCACTTTTCCATGGAGTTGTGCCGAACACAACTCATGTAAGCGACTAATTGAGTCCATCCTCACCTACAGAGAGCACCACTTTTCCATTTACCTCAATCTTACCTTCTTGTGAACTTCTTACCCCAGCTATGGGTCTATAGAGTACCTCTCTGAAACAGTGCATCATGTGTTATGAAGCCCATGAGATGTTGGTCTCCACAACAATGTGACTTGCACCCCCATCTCCTTGGGGAAACCAGCACAAAAGTCGTCAAAATCTTCTCTTCTTCAAGGCTCTAAAATGTATATTCATCACACCTATGTTCATATATAGGGAAATCTGAGCTACTACAGGAGCATCTTATGTTCAGGATTTTCATCTCTTAGCCAAAGAAGAGCACAGCTATAAAGATCATCTCTCGATTCAAAAGCCCGTGCAACGTGACCATCATTCACACAACCTACTGATTTGATGGTGCTGTTGAAAACAATAAACATTTAGTGCCTCATTTTCCATATTATAGGTAACCAGTTTATGATCAGCCTCTTGTTGACAGACCTGTCTAACCAATATGGTCTTCCCAAAGCTGTAAATCTTTTTAAAGGGTAAAATCGCCCAACATGTGTTCGAATGTCATGTATCCCTCCCGACCTCATAGACATGTCACTCGCTAAAGCATAACTGTGTTCTCAAAGGGGAAAGGAGAAAGGGCCACCACTAGGTAGGCACCACTGCTGATCACGTATCTTGCATGGGAACAAAACATTGCGCAGGTTGAATTCCAACATGCCCAATCCTTCTTTCTCTCAACATCTGCCATCAGGAAGGAATCAGGACAACCTCATACATATTCAATATTGGAAGGTTTGGATGAAGTTCATCTAATGTATATGGCCACCTTAGTGGTCATTGTGGTGGCAGCAAGGTTATTGTTGGCTTTCCGGAGGAGCTGGGTTTTCAGGTTGCTTTTGATGTCTTCAAGAGTAGGGGGAGTTTGAGGAGGCAAGGGGGGAAATCTTGGAGATGGCTGTGTTACAAGATGAGAGTGTGGCGCCCTGAGGGTCCAGTCGCCACAGAGATGTTGCATCGCACCCAGCAGTGTGACACCTGACTCTCAGGTAAGGAGGAAGCACCCCATTGACTCCATCACCGCATCCACACACATCATGCCAGTGCTGAGCTTCAGGCTGGTTAGTAAAGGGTGTAGAGTTGGGTGGGTGGAGCCTGCTGCAGCATGAGGCAGCAGCGGTTAGTTTAGAGTTTCAGTTGGAGACAGGCAGGCAGTGTGTGGGTACTGCCTGGCCTGCAGCTCTTCTGAGTTTACCTCAGAGAGCCTTACTGAGAGAGCGAAGGGGTCCTGGGCTGAGACAGCAATTGAAGCTGTGCCCCATCTTTCAGAGAAGGAAGGACCAGGCAAACATCGGGGAACGGTTCCCAGACTAGTGAGTCAGTTCATCGGCATTAGTAACACCGCCTCTAGTGGGACTCTTCAAGAGCCACTTGCTACCATAATCCCATCCGGAGGAAGCTAGGGATCAAGTACGTCCAGGCATCCGATGGTGTCTCGGTTTCCGTGCACCCGGGACATCGGTTCGTACCTGTAAACTGAAAGGATCCAATACTCCCTTGTCTGAGGGCTCTGTGGTAGGGAGGTGCAGAGAGGAGTAAGGAGTATAGCACAAGAAGCCGGAAAGGAACATAAAGGGAGTCTTTGGAAGTGTGACCAATTTACCTGAGGGTTACTGGACTACTCACTGGAAGAACACAGTGGCCGGCTGACGTCTGTATTACCGGTGACAGAACTGTGAGTAAACCTTTGAAACTGCACGAGAACTGTTTACTGCATTATTACTCCGTCGCTCACTCCACTCTGCTACATCTATCCTGCACCATAGCTTTACCTTACATCTACCTGCCCTGGAAGGATACAGTCTTACCTGTAGAAGACTTATCATCTAGCTGCACAACACCATCCCTTCCAGAGGACCTGCATAGCAGCGCTGGTCACCCTGACCAGGTACTACAGGTGGCGTCACGACAAACTACACGAACATTTCATCCCCTGTAAATATCCCCATTTTCAGTGAGCGACCAGGGCAACGGACCGAGCCGTGCTACCCGTGACATTCCCCATAGATATCGACGGGCTCGGTGCCGAGTACCCCAAAGCCCTGGTACGTGCGGCTCAAGAGCAAAGGATATCTTGTGAGGACCGGAGATTACACGTGGAGAGGTAGAAGGAGATTAGGTCAGACATGGCAGGTTATGGATAGAGATGAGCGAATTTGTTCGGATTTTGGCCCCGAATCTGATTTTGACATATTCGGGCCATATTCAAACACTATTTGTGCCGAATGTATGTCTTATGATCGGTTCCGAACATATTCGGAAATTTCTACTCCCATTAACTTTAATGACGTTCGGCTGTGTTCAACGAATATTGCAAAAACAAAATTAGATTCCGATCGTATTCGGAACCGAATCCGAACAAATTCGCTCATCTCTAGTTATGGACAGTCCTAACATTAGTCTTTTTATTATAGGGTCTCTCTGCAGACAGATACATGCACACTAAACCCTGATCTCTATCACTACAGACATCTGGTGGACCTGCCCCGGTGACTGAAATCCTGAGATCGTGGTGACACCTTGCGCTGTCTCAGGAAGTTGCCGTGACTTTTCCCCGCTTCCTACAACTTAAATAAACTCATTTATATCTGTTAGATGCCAATGAGAATTTTTTGTAGCTTCCCAGTGGAAAATATCTTACTAGCGACAGTTCCCAGGATTTATTTTTTCAGTTGACTTGTATTCAGTTAGGGCACACTGGAAACAATAACTAAAACTTGCCAACTTTTGATCAAATATGTGGTTGGTTCTTGAGTGAGACATAAGGGTGTCAGAAATTAGAAAAAAATAGCTTTTCTATATATATAGAAATTGTGTCACTATATTGGACTTGTGTGGTATTGTAGCTGCAGTACCAGTCTTTTACTCACTTGTCCCGGCTCCAGCACCAGGCTTTGATTCCACGTTACCCGAGGGCTGGCTCCCTCTGTGCTAGTGCACGTTGGATTGTTTTTGTAACCTGGCGCGCACCTCTCATGTCATCATTCAAGCCTTTTTAAGACTGGTTCATGCTGCTGCACGCTGCCTGAGTATTCAGATGGCAAGTCCATGCTGTTACAACATGATTTCCAGGAGTCTAGTCAGTATTCCCACTTGGTTCTATGACAGTCATGAACATGATTGCCTACTTAGGTGTTGTTTCTGAATGCTATCCGCACGTTTAGATCTGCTATTACAAGGTGCCCTATTGTCTGCTTATCTTTGCTATTCTTGAGTGCTATCTGCACATTCATCTCTGCTACTACATGGTGTCTGATTGTCTACTCAGCTCTGCTTTTCCTGAACCCAGTTCTGCTTCAAGGTGCCTGATTGTCTCCTAGCTCTTCTGTTTCTGAGTGCTCTCCTGCCACAGAGTACTTCATTGACTACTTGTCTCTGTTGATTCAAGGTGCTGTCTGCACGCTCAACTCTGCTGCATCAAAGTACTTTCTTGTCTACTCATTACTGCTGATTTAAGGTGCTGTCTACTCACACAGTTCTGCTGGATTTAGCACTTCCAGCTCTGCTGATCGACGACGTGCCATCTTACCTCTTCAGCTCTATTGGTCTTCACTGTTTCACGTGCCGTGTGGCTGGTCTGTGCTGCTCACCTTGACCTAAGGATTAGCAAATCCACCTCACCAGGTGAGTCCAGAACACGGACACAGCCTATGAACAAGAGCGGCAGTGTTTCTCTAAAAAAAAATGTAAGAGAACCTACACAACCACAGTATTTGGTCCTAATGCAAATGGTCTCCAAACTTACCAACATCTGAAACCCAAATTGCAGGACAATTGTAAGCTTTGCCCTGCTAATTCTTAATACCCTGCACCACCCATGTATACTATTGTTGGTAAGAAGAACATGAGCCTTTGCCCCCTATAAGAACCAAGGCCCTTCCCGTACCTACATCTACACGACATCAGGTTTCTTGTTATTCTCCAACCATTAATCTCTATAAAAGCTTCCTGAATCTCATCTGCTGAGGCTGGAGACGTGTGATATTTGCCTAGCCCCGTCAGACCCTTGGACATTTCCTGATTTGGCTCTGATATTTGATTTATGTGTGACTTTCCTCCGTCATGGACTCATCCTTCACTACAGTGAGTGCTGTCACGCCAGTATTTCTTTTCCCATGGTTTTGAGTCTTCTGAGCCATAAAGTCCATTAGGAGTGAAGGCTACGACCCTCATAAAAGTCTATAAACAAGAAATCGTGATTTCTCATCCAAACTTCTTAATATGCAATTAATTATTCAATGTTCCGCAAAGATAGAGAATAATTATTATATTATGCATCAAGTAAAGTGTTCCAATCCTAAAAATAACATCACATTACCTCTGCAAATGTATAATAATGGGGTTCTCAAGTGGTGACTAGGTGTTGAGGCCCTTTAGGTACAGTATATACACTGACGAGCAAAAGGGTAACAACGTTGTGAACTTCTGACTTTCAGGCTTCATATCTCACCATCCACTACAGCTTTGAATGTGAGACCACCATCATTTATAGACAATCATCTCGGCTATCTCATACATAAATGTGACTTGCAGCTATTTAGCATATGATTAGTTATGCAGATTCCTGTCATGTCACTGCATTGTTACTGTTTAGCTCCTAAAAATCTAAATTTTCATTTGTATTATGTTGTTAGTATTTTGTAAATACACTTTTGGCTTTCGGCACTGCCTGAATCCTCCTGGGCTGCTCTCAATCGGATTCAAGCAGGTCTTGATTGAAAACTGATCCCATGTCTCTACTACACGTTCCCAATTTTGGAACGTACTGGTCGCCATCACTTGTGTATGTATACAGCTGTTTATTCAACTCTACCCTCAAGCGTTCAATTGAGTTGAGATTTGGGGACTGTGGGGGCCAATCCAGCACCTCTACTTCATAGTCAATCAACCTTTTCTGAACCAATCTTGACGTCTGCTTCAGATTGTTGTCCTGCTGGAACACTATGTCATCCTTTTCATTCCCATAGTACTCGAGTGTACGAAGTAACTCATCTTGTAGAATACTCACATATAACTCAGGATTGAGACCACCATCGATCCTTGTCAAGTATCCAACGTCTTTGGCTGTGAAACAACCTCATATCATCAGGCTTCCTCCACCGAACTTGACCATTCCTTTAATTTCTCGATCCATTAGCCCTTGTTTCTTCAAGAACTATTTGCACCCATCAGATCATAGTCTATTGACTTTAGGCTGATCGCTCCAAGTCAGCCATTTCCAATCTTGTACTGTCCACTTTACATCCTTTTTTGCAAAGTCGAGCCAATGCTCTTTTTGACAATATTGCAGTCGATGCTTCCTCACCTTTTTTCGCACCATCATTCCAGATGTGTGTAATGTGCGTCACACGGTGCTTGCATGGACATCTGTGTCTCACTATCATGAAGCATACGAGCCACCTCCGCTGCCGTGTTTGTCACGCCAGAACTGATACACCTTGTGAAGAACCGACTTGTTGACTCCGATATTTTGCCTGGACGTCCTCCTCTTGACTTTTAAATGGACGGACTTCATTTCGTTTTCTTCCAACTGTCATGGCACTCACATGATGCAGTTTGGAATTTTCTTGGCCAAGAGATCACTATCGATGAGCTGGATGATGCTGTTTCTCTTTTCTTGAGAAATCGTCTTCATGGCTGCTCCTCGATTTGAAACAGTGACGTTTCGCTTGGGAATCAACCTGATAACACCCTGAGCTGTTAGGGGATGTGAGAACAGGTTGTATTTTGTAGTATACAGGAAGGGAAAGATTTTTCCACCACCCGGAGCAAAACAGTAGCAATGCAGTGACATGACCAGAATCTGCATAACTAATCATATGCTAAATAGTTGAAAGTCAAATTTATATATGAGATATCAAAGATGTTTGTCTATAAAATGATGGTAGTCTCACGATCAAAGCTGTAGTGGATGGTGAGATATGGAGCTTGAATGTCATAAGTTCAAAACATGCACAGGAGATAGGTAGCTCTACTCACCCCTACTTATTAGCTAGCTATGGTGCAAGCAATATCTTCCTACTGCACAGCTTCTCCTCCGCTGCCTGTCTGTGCCCTCTAACTTTCAGATGCAGAAGTAAGAGGCATCAGAGAACCCCTTTAACGTTTTGGTTATGAGAACATATTAGAGGGCCATTTTTGAGTCACAAAATGAGTCAACTTAAAGGGTTTGCCTCATCTTTTTAAATGGGTAAAAATGCAAAGTGCTTGTAAAAATTATCAATTTTGCAATTTACCACATATTAAAAATCCTCTCCTTTCTCATGAAGAGAATAATTTTAAATTTTATAGTTTAAAACTTGTTGCTTAGGTTATCAGCCACCTCTGAAGTCTCAGGGTGACCTAGGCAAGGAGTGTGCACCACTAGCAGTCTCTATGCTATAGAGCTTGCTCAAGCTGCTTTGAAGCTGGCCGACCGGATCACTGGATCCATCCAGCGTCCGTGGCCATGCTCTCTTCTGATGCAGTCAGCCTGGGAGAGAGCATGGTTTGCTCCAGCGATGCGATCATGCTGCTGATACAAACTGTCAATCTTTGGGAGCGCACTGTTCCCCGGCAAAGCAGGAAGCTGGGAGGCAGAGTAGCAGTGCGCTCTTAAAAATTGAATATGCAAACACTCCTTTAAGGGCTAACCTATTCTGAGCCTGGGAATATGTTTTGTTGGGAAGGAACTATGAGCTCATATCAGACATGTAGAATATCTGCATAGACGCTGTATATTTGTGTGCTTTTGTATGCAGCTTTTCTATACATATTGACACAATATGGCCCTGGTCCTGAATATGTGTGTGTGCCTGAAGAAGTAAGGGAGTAATTTTGCAAGCTTATCCGATACATTGGAGAGTAACCTCCAACTTTTCAGTAAAGTGCCACTTTTCATTCCTGGACATCTTTTCTTGTTCTTGCTCTCATTTGCTTCTCTGCAGGTTTATAACTTCCCCTCCTCCAGACAAGTTCTTCTGACCCTGGGAACTCAGAAGAGAAGGACAGTCAGCCAAGCATGATGTCACAGTGTCATGTGGTGCTCTGCGCTCACTCGCTAGAAGGGAAGAGAGCAGATGCTTTTATATGGCTATAAAGCAGTGAAGAGATATCTCATAAACGGAATACAGTTTATCAGATGGGGGACGTCTGGTCACAAAACCGATTTTCAAATACCATATTAGGGACTCATGAGAGAGGTCCCTATCCAGGACCCACAGCTATTAGCCAGAGCAGCGAGTAGATGAAAATGGCATCCATGCATTACACAAACAGCTCAATGATTTCAATGCGTATTGTGTAATTCTTCATTTCACCTCTGGGAGTGCTGTAGGGAAACTGAACTCTTCCTGCAGATTACAACAGCTGCACAGCATCTGATCAGCTCATTGTCCAAAGGTGCAATCCTCTTGCATGATGACTTTTGACATAAGGATGTCAGGTTTCTTATGCTACAATAATGTCTTGAGAACATATCAACTCTCGACGAAACTGTGCGGCTCGGAGTGAACACTTTAAGTGGACAATAGGTAATACAGTTTTGTCTGATCCATCTGTCTTTTTTACTCTGCAGTGAAATGCCAAAGGGTAAACTGATGCAGAATGGATCCCATATTTTGAACTAGGTTCATCCACATCCATCTGACGTATTTGTTGCTGCATGCGACGTATTTTTAATCCGGTTTACTGGTTTTGCAGCATAAACTGATGAAAATTCCTGAAGAAAATTGATGCTATTTTTTACACAATTATAAAAACTTAATTCCAGCTCACACAGTTGCTCTATGCTCATCCACCTGGGGCTCAGACACCGGCCTCGCCCTGGCCTCACATCAAGAATAATAGAAAAAAATTGGAGTCCGGCTCAACAGGACTGGATTTTCCTTTTCTTTCTATTTTTCAAAAGAAATTATAGTGCGTACAAAAGAAAATTTTCATGGTCGACATGACCCAGTCGATGCGTTTCAACTGCACTAAGCAGTCTTACTCATGACTCATGAGTCTTACGAAGACCCTGATGAAGGACAAGTCCTGAAACGCGCATCAGGGTGTGCACCGTACTTGGACCACACAGGTATCAGCCCCTATTGTCTCTCTTTTGCTGCTGCTACTGCACTTTATGACTTAATTCTCTGTCTTTCCTGTGCCGGCATACCCATGTGCACACATTGTGCCTTATACTGTTTGGTCTTCCTACATTGTTGAAGGGTTAAACAATTATTATTATTTTCTTGTGTGCACTCCCTTTTTCTACATTCATGTACTAACACTTTAGTAAACACCAACCATAAGGGTATATATATATATACATACAGTTGTGCTCGAAAGTTTACATACCCGGCAGAATTTTTGCTTTCTTGACCTTTTTTTCAGAGAATATGAGTGATAACGCCAAAACTTTTTCTCCACTCATGGTTAGTGGTTGGGTGAAGCCATTTATTGTCAAACTACTGTGTTTTCTCTTTTTAAATCATAATGACAACCCAAAACATCCAAATGACCCTGATCAAAAGTTCACATACCCTGGTGATTTGGACTTGATAGCATGCACAGAAGTTGACACAAATGGGTTTGAAAGGCTACTAAAGGTAACATCCTCACCTGTGACAAATGCCAGGAAAATTGTTCGGGATGCAAAGAAAGACCCACAAATAACATCAGCTGAAATACTGGACTCTCTGAAAACTAGCGGTGTGGCTGTTTCAAGATGCACAATAAGGAGTTCTTACTATATTGGGGGGTACCAATTCAGTTTTTATATAAATGAAATGTTCAATAAACGTATATTTTGTAATTGGCCGTCATTACAGCGTTTCTTTTTGGAGCTCTTTGCTTTTTGCTTTATGGCTAATTAGATGGGATAATATTAGTGTAATTCAAGTAAAGAACCAGACAGAAGTTTTCTGGAAAAATATAGGAGGTTTATAAATGAAAATCTATTTATCAGTTCAAAAAGTCCGACAGTCGGTGTCTGTGGCTGGAGGGGTGCACTCGGGGGTCGGCGAGATTCTGCGCATGTGCTTCTTCTCCGCCGTCTGCGCTTCCCCGCTCCTTACATCAGTGACTCGGTATCAGACTGTTTCATCTTTGTGGTTGCGCTGCTTTCTTAGTGTCGTGCACTTCACAGCTGTTTTCTGCATTATCGGTGTCGTTACACGATTACATAGCACAGTGGCTCGGGGCTTTTTCAGTAACATCATTAGTTTTTCACAGCAGAGATAAATTACTCGCCGATCGCCAAGGAATTCGCTGCAGATCAGGATCATGCACTTAATGTTTTCCTGTTTCAGTAAATAAAGGATTGCAACATGAAACGTTAGACGGTTTCCAATATTGTTTAGGAACAGTTCACATCACTGCTCACTTTCAGGGGTTAAAAATGTAAAATCCCAGAGAACCTCAGACTGAGACTCAGAGCTGGACCTGGGGAGTGTGAGTGAAGCTCAGTTTTTTGAGTTTGTTTTTTTTTTACATAATTATTGTAATTTTGGAGAAGAGGGACAACACCTCTAAAATCTTGCATTGCAATGCCGTCACCACCCAGACGAATACAGGAAGAGTTAATGTTCAAATGATACATTTAGTTGAACTTGTTAAAGATAATGTATTTATTCTGCAGTTAGAGTAACTCCATGTCCCTCCCTGCCTTTACTCATGGACTAATCCAAGACACAGTCAAAGTAACATAAGGTAAAACAGGATTGTGCCAGGGTTTCGCCATATGTTTCTCTTGGAAATGTAGAGCCCAGCTGTGCCTGGATTCTTACGTCCCAGAGGGATGCACCGAAGGTAATGACCACTAGAGGACCCAATATGCATACACATATCTTCACCAATCCCTAGAGCCACCAGAGGGAGCCTTTTGTAGTGTATATAAGGATTGTGAAGACACAGAGAGCAGAGGAGTCTGAGTTTAGTTCTCTTGGAGAGAAGAGAGAGAGAGAACAGCTGTTGTTGAAAGAACCTGAAATCTGCAGCTCCTAGCTTAGTTCAAACGTGTGGAGGCTTTTACAAGTGGGAAGGAAGCCACTCCAGCCTAGTCAGAACTGAGTCAACCGAGTTCAGTTCAGTGAGCAAGCGTGCCGACGCTTTGAGAGCGGTGAAGAAAGAGAAGAAGCAGTCTACCATCTGCTAGCGTGTGATAGTGTGAGGGTCGAGTAGGACGAAAGGCGAGTGGATAAGAAGAGAGTGACAGAGGTGGAAATAGCATTGATAGCTTACCTCTACTCTGATTAACCGGACACCGGGTCCGAGCTTGCTGGATCCTTCACGACTAGCAGGAGATACCGGAGATCCTGCGGGACTACAAGTCGCAGGAGCCCATAGGTGTTGATACGTGGCTGGGTTAGGAAGACAGGAGTCTGGCAGGATCCGCCATTAGAGACTGTGTTCTTCCAATAGAAGGCCCTACACAAAGTCAGCCGGGTGTAAAGTTGAAGACAGAGTTAGGCCTCGTTTCATACAGGTCAGAGAATCACATTACAGGAGTAAGGAGGCCCTACACCTACTCAGTGGGAAGAACTGGACGTGCATCCTTAACCCTGCCAGCACCCCGGGACGTGCCTGCCATTCCATCAGTGAAGGTACAGAAAGAGACTTTTGTGTGTGTTCACGTTATTACTCCTACG
Source organism: Oophaga pumilio (assembly GCA_009801035.1). Taxonomy (NCBI): domain Eukaryota; kingdom Metazoa; phylum Chordata; class Amphibia; order Anura; family Dendrobatidae; genus Oophaga; species Oophaga pumilio. Next base: position 191,719 of record VIAB01001283.1, read on the forward strand.
GCCGAGCTCCCCTCCTCCATCCTGCACCCCTACACAGCTTAATTATCCTGAAGGTCCTCAGCCTTGCCTATGGAAGGCTTAACACCTTGCTGCCCAATACCATCCCTTCAGTGGTCCTATACAGCAGCGCTGGTCACCCTGACCAGGTACCACAGGTGGCGTCACGAACATCCTACAAATACTTTAATCCCCTGTAAATATCCCCCTTTTCAGTGAGCGCCCAGGGCCACGGACCGAGCTGTGTCACCGTGACATCCCCCATAGAAGTTAATAGGCTCGGTGCCGGGTACCCCACGGCCCTGGCGTGCGACTCAGAAAGCTTCATCTGGGGGTGTAAGGTATTTGCTATTTAACTGACAACTGGTGTGTGTTGTTAGTACGATCTCCTACACCCATGATTACATGCTGAATGTAAACCTACATGGATACCAGTCATATGTCCGTCAAGGTCACATGCATTAGACTGATCACTAAATACTACAGACCAGTGTAAAAAAGGGGGCCTAATGATACTGACAATGTAATAAATTAACAAAAATTCAAAATATGTGACTGCGTAGAAATATGGCACTTCCTGAATATAAACATCAAAAAAGAGGGAGAAGGGAAGCTTTGTGCCAATAAAAACAAGGAGTTTATTCAAATTTTATTAAAATTAGCATGAAAGATAAAATCTTATCAGTGGGGACATCAAATGCAAAAAAAGTGCCGCAATATAGAAAGGTACAGTATTGATTTCCTTTATATATAGAATATCATACTGCCAAGGGAAAAAAAGGCACATTTACAATTCATAGTATGTGGAGCAAAAAGACAAATGGCTTCCAATTTAAATTAGATTTATATATGACACATATCCCTGGGCGGATAGAGATAGTAAGTATATATTCATGCACTAATAAAAATGTATAGAAAGAGCAAAGAGGTTTTGAATATAGTAGGTAAGTGGGATGGATATCTGTCACGACGTATAACAGATATATTCTATGATAGTAAC
>VIAB01001284.1:79513-90302 GCA_009801035.1 Oophaga pumilio
TTGTGTCATTCTCAAAACTTTTGGCCATGACTGTAGAATATGAGTTTCACTTTTTGTATTGAAGAACATAAATAAACTTTTTGATGACATTCTAATTTTGTGAGATGCACCTGTATATATAAAATAAAGAACCTCACAACTACCACAAAAGACTTCAAACTGTCATTGATGTTAGAGGGGGCAAAACACAGTATTAGGAAATGGAGTACGTAAACTTTTGATCAGGGTCATTTGAATGTTTTGGGTTGTCATTATGATTTAAAAAGAGAAAACACAGTAGTTTGACAATAAATGTCTTCACCTAACGACTAACCATGAGTGGAGAAAACGTTTTGGTGTTATCACACATATTCTCTGAAAAAAGGCAAAAATTCTGCAGGGGTATGTAAACTTTTGAGCTCTACAGTATCTATCTATTTAATTTATTTTTATCCTACATGGATATTTATGAACGTTTGCAAAATACTTTAGAAGGAAATTTTTCTTCCGTCCTGTAAAAGAAAATTTCATATATGAGGCTCCAAAACCCCTGCTTATTCCCATACTATTTGCCTGCATTCAGTTGCACTGATATCAGAAAGTACTCACTGGAGTACAGATGATGGGAGTGAAACAGTCAGCATCTATCTCCGAGTGTTGCGCTCATCAGAACAATCTACTGCAGCAGGCCTGACATACTCTCCCGGCATAGTAAAGGGTGCTTCTCAAAGTAAACTAATGCTGCTCTTACAGTGGGCAATGAGGGTCTGTTTATTAACACATATTATAGCAGTTACTTATCTTACTGCAGTGTGAGTAGATAGTGCTGTGGGCACAGCAATGTGACAGGAGCCCTGGTTGAGCCCAGAAAATCTGTGAACAAACACTGATGAAAATTGTTCTGATTAGCACAACACTCAGGACAAAGACAGCTGCTGACCCTTTCACTATCATCTGTACTCCAAATTTGTTTGTTCTGATATTAATTCAGCTGAAGGAAGGAAAATAGACCTGGGAAAAAGCAAAAGTTAGGAAGCAACTTAGATGTAATTTTACCCAACTAAAGATACATCCATAAGGCCGGGTTCACACTTGCGTTTGGGTGCTGTCACGAAGTGACTGTCCTAGTGTGACACGACCCAACGGTTGGTCGGTCACCAAACGGCACAACACTCAAGGGTACACCAGGGATACAATTACAACGGTAGGCCCTGCGATAGGGAACGGGGGAATTGACACCATCTGCACTCACCTGAGGATGTGCCCTGATCTCCCTATACGGGTAAAACCCTCACTTGCCCTGCGCTAATCCCTAGGTAGGGAGCAGGCCGGTGAGAGACACTAGTCCCATCACTGCACTAATAAAACAAAAGGAAAGACAAGAGACATCACAGGGAATGGGGAACAAAAATACAACACTTATCTTTCTGTGGTGCAATGCACCGCAGAACAGAGTAAGGCACCAAATCACAGTATTCAGCAGAAGCACCACTGCACCAGAAATCTCCTGTGTCCAGCTCGGTTGGTCTCCAAAAGGACCTGTATCACCAACAGTCTGCTGATGCATCAGGTGACTATAAAAGGATGGTGGGAGTGGTCACCACCTACATCAGCTGACCCAGCAACACTGCAATAATACCAGCAGGCCACCGGGGGAAAAACAGACATTAACCCCCGATGGCCTGAAAGAAAAAAGTTTTATATGAAAAGCCAGATCTGCCACAGATCCAAAAATGGATCGTGACAGGTGCTCTGCGTAGGGCTGCGTACTTCTTCCCTTCCGGACCGCAAGTTGAGTTTCCGTGCGGTCGTCGGGCACGTCAAAACGACGCAGGGGCCACATCCGCATACAAAGCATGTCCCTGCGTACCCAATGTTAAAGATAGGTACGCAGGACGCATGCGCATCTATGCAGATCTGAAGGGAAGAAGTACGCAGCCCTACGCAAAGCACCCAAACGCAAGTGTAAACCTAGCCTAATAAAGTGGTTTGCAAAGTTTAATAACTTTACATGTTGGAGAAAATTAATTAGAAAAATAAACAAAAAGGAAAGTTTAGTTCCAGACCACCCAAAAACAAGCTTTCTGCAGTGAGGTTGAAAAACGCCACTGTATAGTATAGCAGCTGAAGGAGCGTGGAGCCAGCTGTGAAACATAGCTGGACTCCCCACAGAGAAGATAAGAAACTATATATTACCATCTCTGCCTTCCCTATCACTCAATACACACCACTGAACATGTGCTATGTATAAGTATTGGAAGCACTGACAGTGCTTCCTCCTCTGGGCCCAATGATTATGTGATTGTTGGGTGTATGAAGGGAGCAAGAGCTTCTGGGACCTAGGAGACCCAGTCAGCTGAGATGTACAGCCAGGAGGCTACATTTCCCTTCTGGGTTTATTATACCAGCCCCAGTTTCAGGGGAAAATCAGATTAAAAAATAAATTGACATGAGGTCGTAAACTAAAGGTCTTTATAGTCTTAAGGGGCACAATGTGTAAAATAAATTTAAAAGAAGTCAATTGAAAAAAAAATCAAGGCGAATCCAAAATTGCTGTTACTAGCTCCACTCCCATTGGAGAAAAAATACAAGTGTGTCCAGTATTACCATCCCCCTTAACAATGATGTATGTCCCTCCTCACTCAAACTGTCCAGCCGTTCTCAGCACACCATATTGATAAACGGGTTGGCAAAACCCGGGTTTCAATGTATTTCTACATTTCCAATAACAGAAGATTAGCACACTACATCTGTTCAGGTGTTTATTTATTTTTACCTTTTCTAGCTACAACTCAAGTGTGTCTGCCTAGATGCGCCCCTTCTAGATTTACATAACAGGGGTACACTACCATGAACATCCAGTAGATTACATGTCCTTCAGACACAGACTGTACGGTAACCTTCACAACATTCAGTAGCTGCTCACTCTACACTTTACAGACAGTCGCTCCGTCACATCGGTGGCTACTTTCCAGAAAGAGGTTTGGGAATATAAGTGAGATATATGACATATTTAAGAGCCTGTCAGAGGACACTATAACTTCCTCCAAATGAGATGTCACCGTTTCCTGGCACCATGTACACGCGTATATCCATGGAGATTCCGCTAAACATCTACTGGCCTTCTCTCTGGCACAACTTGACTTGTGGCCTGTTCACATTTTCTTCCTGCTATTGTCTCCACTTCCCATGAGCTCAGACATTTTCCTTCTAATATCCAACCTCGTGCACCAAACTGTTAACTGTAAAGCAGTATTGGATTACACTTTACTGGAAATACACCAGTCTTTTTCATGTAGGTCAGAATCACGATTGTAATTCAAGCCGACCAGTCTGTAAATGCACATGAGCCTGGATTAAAACTAGAAAAATTACGCGCTCCATTGACCATAACATTTTCCAGTAACAGATTACTAGAAGACTTTTCCCAAGTCCCAGCAATGTTACAAGGCCCAGGCTTTCCCTTTTCTATCCTGATTGTACATGTAGGGTGCTTTCACACTTTGGAGCATATATTTGAAATACTGTCTAAATGTATTAAATGGCAGAGGGTCTTCTTTTGTGTCAAATGAAAGGATCGGGAATGTAATAATCCACCATAACTGACCCTCCACCGTCCCTTAACATCTGCCATCAAGGAAAGTTGGGATGCTGTAATACATATCAGATGATCGGCCAGTCCTACCAGGACAGCATAAAGTAAGGGCAGAGACACTGATTCCTGTGCTGTGTTGCTTACTGGGCTTCTTGCTGTCGTTTTAATATTAAAACATTGTTTTATATGATACAGCTCTTCTAGTCCTCTCAATGATGAGCTCCTCTATTTAGTCCAATATTTGCACGGTCATCCCTGCCCTCCACCATTGATTGTCAGCTTTCTGCCTACGCAGAGTGTAGGCAGAAAGCTGTTAATCAATGTTGTGGGCAGAGTTAGACCGGTCTCATCATTGACAGAATGCATAGATTAAAAAAAAAAAAGATCACAACTACTACAGAGAGTCCAGTACATGACCCACTTCTGGAATCAGGATTTCAGTCCCTATTTTTGCTGCACTCAGACTGGGAAGCATAATCAGATTTCCTTTAAGCTAGTTACTGCCTACTGAAATAAATTACCCCAAGACTGGGATCAAACACTAGAGACCTGGGCATGTAGCCCCCGTACTGAATTGTGAACAAACTAGTATGCAGATAAAGGAGGTCTAAAAGTTGGACTTAATGTCATAAAACATGTCTATATACTTATCACATCAGACGTGTTATAAAATATTCTACCTAACACTACACTATTAACTCTTTGAAATCTCATGCTTTAAATTAAATTAAAATATGTATATACATATATGAACAGACATGATTCCCTTTAGGCAGGTAGCTCTAGTCATTAGAAAGTTGCCATTTATCTGAGAAAGTCATAACCCTGAAGGCATTGAACACATACATAAATGCATTACATGTATAATTCCTGTCTTACCTAATATTATAATATTCTTATGAGCTTATGAATTTTAAAAGGCAGCATCATAAAGAAGCAAAATAAAATATCACTATGGCTCACAATGGAGATGATCACAATATAGATTACCCTCATACAAGTAGCAGCTAGCACACACTGTGTAGAGTCGTAGAGTCTGCAGGTAAGGGAACACGGTACAGAACAAACATCTTATGAGAAATCTAAAAAGTAACATTTTTTACCTTAAAATCTCCTAATTGCTGCTTGATGGCTTCTACTTCGGTACCCACAAGCTCCTGCAATGCACTGCTGCCCTCTGCGGTCAAAATCTGGTGCTTCAACTCTTTTAGTTTCATGTTGAAGTCCTCAATTCTTCCAAGTGTGGCTGCCAATTGCTCCTGTCGATTTTTACCCCTTTCATTAAGTTTAACACACTGCTTATTCAATGTGCCAAGTTCACGCATTAAGGCAATAAGATCAGGTCCTCCCTCATTCTCTAACATAACTCTACATTTCTTTTCGGAGTATTCCACGTCGGATTTTAAGCCTTGCAGAGTTTCCAAAAACTTCTGGATGACTTCAGTTTGTGACTTTAGACTGTCCACATCACGTCCCACGGGGCCCATGTTATCAAGTTCATCATCTAGATCAGTCAAATTGGAGAATATTTCTCGAACGTGAGCATGAAATTGACCAATTCCTTGAAGTTTTTGTTCCATATTCAAACAACACTCATTCACCTCTTGTTTTACAGTCTCAACTTCATGTTGTACATCTTCTGCCTGATGTAGGAGACTAGAGACATCGGAGCCTTTCGGGGCATCTTCAGTCAAACCTTGAATAAGGTTTTTCATGTACTGAACTTGTGTGTCAAGGTTCTGGAGCATTTCCTGCTGGGACTTCATATTTTCTAAATTCTTACTGCTACAAGCTTGGGAACCAAGTGCTGCGTAGATCTCCAAGTGATGTTTTGCTCCTTCCAGCTTCTTATCAATATTTTTAAAACTATCATTAAGCTCTTTAAGCCTTAAAGACATCTCCTCAACAGACCCAGCTTTCACGTGCAGCTGTTCTGTGACACTGTCCATCCTCTGATTCAACTGGGCTTTCTCCTCTAAAATTTCTTGGTCATCGACTTCAGCAGCTTCAGTTAGGAGATCTGCAGTGCTGTTCATCATCTCCAACAAAGAACGTTTCTTTTCCATTTCACTTTGAAGAACCTTTGCCCTGAGAAGCTGGGCATCAAGCTGCATGGGGTCAAGAGTGACCTGCATTTCTTTCAGTTGGTTCTCACAATCTTCTAAGCAAGGCACAAGATCTTCAACATGTCTTTTGTACTTCTGGGCTTTATGCAAACAATCTTTCAACTTGCAGAGTCTCTCCGATGTCTTCTTCCCAAGTTCCTCCCAGTTTGATTTCAGACTCACTAGTTGATTTTGAAGTGCAGTTTTTTCTTCGCCAGGTTGAGAGGAGAGAAGCAAAGACTCACCTTCAGCAACAATCATTTCATAAGATCCACTATTCTGGTTCAATGTTTTCTGGAATTCCTCCTGCTCCTGAAGAAGAGATTGTAGCTTCTCCAGTTTGGATGACACCGGTTGACACTTGGACTGCTGTATCTGTTTTTCCTCCAACCAGTTTCTCAACTCATCAAACATCTGCTGGAACTGTTGAGAACTGGCAAGAGCTGTCTGCAACCGATTTACACGATCCGCTGCAAAATAAAATACTAAGTCAGTGTGTGTGTGTGTGTAGATAAAGTGGGACAATCAGACAAGATGAATGATAAAAGAGAATTACCTGCCAAATCTTCCATTCCCTTAAGAGGAAGAGCCACAGTGTCAAGCCGCTTTTGAAGCTCATCTTTAAGGTACGGTTCTGCCACAAGCTCTGACAATTCACTGCATAGGATCTGTGCTTCAGCAACTTCCTGAGAAAGGGACTCTAGTTCTGAGCGAATTCCGCTAGTTTCTTGCAGCTGTTGCTTTACAGCGTCAGGTTGGGTGCTAACCACTGGCTGTGCACCTAACTTCTTGCCGGTCTGCTTTATTTTTTCTGTAAGTCCTTGTAAGACCTCTTGATACTGAGTACTCTTCACAGCAGCTTGGTCAATATGGTCAGCTCTGGAATTAAGACGGTTAGTTAATTCTGTCCACTTCTGGCTGATTTCATGGAAATCATCCTCAACTTGGCTGGTGGATGGAGACTCATCTCCAGGTCCTGTTAGGATACCATAGGCTGCATGTTTTAGTTCTTCATACTGGGCTTTGCGAGCTTCAAATTCCTTTAACATAAACTGAAACAAAAATAACACAGAAGTGTTTGCATAATGTGACAGATCAGAATACACAGAGTCAAGGCACAACAGAGCAAAATACGTAAATTACAAGCAAGTACTCACAAGACACTTTAATGTCCTAACAAGACTGCCTATAAGACACTGACAAAAAAAAATTGTTCAGTGCCAGCCTAACCCTCTATTTACCTAGATTTGTATACATCATAAAACACACAAGCGGAATAACTTAGTACGGTTTGTATCAAACAACTGTACATTAATAACATCAGCAAACGGACGCTTAAAAAAAAAAAAAGTATAAAATACTGGACCTAAACATTTGTTGATTTAGCCAAGCAAGGCCACAGAAAAATTACTGCCTGACAACAGGCAGTAAAGAAAAAAAGCATTTTTGTAAAAAATAATATAGTTGAAAATAGTCTCCCTACCTGAACTTGCTGTTTCTGTGCACTCAACATGTTGGGATCAATGGAAAGAGGCCCCAGAACACTCATCATCAACTCTTTCTCTGTCAACCATGGCCGTAGCTGGGAGCCAGCAGCTTGGAAAGTTGCCAGCTGGTTGGCAGACTCCTCCAGTTTTTGCTGCCGTTCAGAGGTCACTTGATTAGTTCGATCCCACCGTTCATCTAAATGGCAATGAAGAAACACATACGTCGCTGTTTCGTTACAGTATTCATAAAATAAAGGTTACTTCATCTTCATAGACGTGATGTCAAAGTGCAATTTCAGTAATACATTTTAACACAAATGTCGTAGGACTGATCTGAGGGTCTTATCCTCCTACTGCCACAAGACAATTTATAATAATTGTTCCCTTGGGCGCAAAGATATAAAAATATCTATCAATTTTTTTGGTGTTCCAGTTCATTCTTACTAAGCTTTTCCAGCATCTGCCTCCAGGTCTCCGCCTCAGGGGAGTTGGGATACTTCTCCAGCAAATCTTTCAATTCAGCTTTCAACTTTTCCACTTTTTCAGAGCTCTGCTCGAGTTCCGATATGAATTCCTAAAGGAGAAAAAAGAAAAAAAAACCTCAAGCAAGTTCATTCGCCAATTGACAGCAGGCCAACAGATGTAGCTGCCACTGTTTTCAATGTGGAGTTTAACTACATATTTTTGCCCCCCCTCTCCTCCAACCAGTCACTAAAACAGGAGCCTCACCCCACACATGTATAGATGCACATTCATTAACATTTTCTATTCTTCTCGATAAGGTAACCACCGAGATCCCATTACTGAAGAACCCCCCTCAACACATTTTTTTCCGACACCTATACAAATTTTCATTTGTGTCTGAAAATCGTTCTTGCACGTCACATTTTCCATTGCTTTTGTCTTCAGCCAAAGTGGAGGTAAACGTCAGTGTGAGCTGAAGTTCTCAGCAAATGTGTACATAGTTACATATGCCAAACAAAAGACACAGGTCCATCAAGTTCACCTTTCTCCACCAGTTAGACGTTCTCCATCGCTAATGTGTAGCCCACAGTGCCATTTGTTGTGAGAAAAGCATCTAGCCTTTTTTTAAATGTTTATATGGTATCCACCACTACTACCCTCTTACGTTTGGGCATTCCACAGTCTGACTACTATGACTGGAAAGAACCCTTTCCTATTTAGCTGCCATAATCACCTTTCCTCCACATGTAATGAATATCCCCCTGGTCTTTTGCAAGGTCCTTACAAGGAATAAGTCATGTGCCTTTGTATTGACCACATATCTACTTACGTATTTTGCGGACTGTAAGACACACCCCAAATTTTGGGAAGGAAAATAGGGAAAAATATTTTTTTTAATAAAATAGTGGTCCTGTCTTATAGATTGAATTTACAGTAGCTTACCAGGGGGGCGGTAAAACAGGATTTTGGTTGCTTACCGTAAAATTTGTTTCTCGGAGCGTTCATTGGGGGACACAGGAACCATGGTGTATGCTGCTGCCACTAGGAGGCTGACATTATGCATATAAAAAAAGTTAGCTCCTCCTCTGCAGTATACACCCCACCGACTGGCACCAAGCTAATCAGTTAGTGAGAAAGCACTAGGAGAACAACATGAAAGAAACAACAAAACAGACAACTGTAACAACAGCACACAGAAGAACAGGAGTTGTAAAACACATGGGAGGGTGCTGTGTCCCCTAATGAATGCTCCAAGAAACAGATTTTACTGTAAGCAACCAAAATCCTGTTTTCTCTATCGCTTCATTGGGGGACACAGGAACCATGGGACGTCCCAAAGCAGTCCCTGGGGAGGGAAACAGCAGAAAACTCCATTCAGGCCGGAGAACTCACCACTGCCGCCTGCAAGATCCTTCTTCCTAGGCTGGCGTCCGCCGAAGCGTAAGTATGGACCCTGTAAAATTTGGCAAACGTGTGGATGGAAGACCAGGTTGTCGTTTTGCAAAGTTCTAGGGCGGATGCTAAAGGAAGCGGACCTAGCCAGATAGATCCTCACTGCCCTGACCAGGTCTAGCCTGTTCAATTAGCGCTCCAGAGAATGAGTCGGAGCCGGACAGAAGGAAGGGAGGACAATATCCTCATTCAAGTGATAAGTGGATACCACTTTGGGGAGAAAAGAAGGCAGAGGCCGCAATACCACCTTATCTTGGTGAAGAACCAAGAAAGGGGGGCAACAGGACAGAGCCGCCAACTCTGAGACACGTCTGATGGAAGTGATAGCCACAAGAAAAGCCACTTTCTAGGACAGAATGGATAAGGGGACCTCTCTGAGAGGTTCAAAGGGAGCACTCCTCATGACCTCCAGAACAAGATTGAGGTCCCAGGGGTTCATGGTTTTCCGGTACGGGGGAGCCGCATGCACCACTCCCTGAAGACAAGTCTTGACTTGAGAACGGGTGGCTAAAGACTTCTGAAAGAGGATAGAAAGGGCTGATACCTGCCCCTTTAGAGAACCAAGGGCGAGGCCAGCATCAAGTCCTGCTTGGAGAAAAGCCAAAATGGATGGAAGCGACAAATTCATTGGCGGAATGCCACTGGACTCACACCAGCGGAAATAGGCCTTCCAGGTTCGATAATAGACCCAAGAAGACGACGGTTTCCTAGCCTGGATCATGGTGCATATCACCCGATCTGAGAAACCGGACGCTCTTAGAACCGCGGTTTCAACAGCCACGCCGTCTAATTGTGTGACCGAGAATTCTAGTGGCAGATCAGTCCTTGTGACAGAAGATCTGGCCTGTCTGGGAGCCTCCAGAGGGCGTCCGCCAGAAGATTGACAATGTCTGTGAACGAAAACCTTCTGGGCCAATCTGGTGCGATCAGAATTACCAGCACCCCTTCCGCTTTGATCTTCAACAGTCTGGGAAGAAGAGGAAGGGGAGGAAACAGGTAGGGAAGCATGAATTGCGACCAGGGAATGGCCAGAGCATCGGCGTCAACCACAAGAGGGTCGCGGGACCTGGAGACGAACCGTGGAACCTTCCTGTTCAGCCGGGACGCCATGAGGTCCACGTCCAGAGTTCCCCATCGAAGACAGATCTGATGGAAGACCTCCTGATGCAGGGACCATTCTCCTGCTGCGAGACCCTCGCGGCTGAGAAAATCGGCGGCCCAGTTGTCCACTCCAGGAATATGCTCTGCGGATATTGCCGGAACCGTCGTCTCCGCCCAGTGAAGAATCTTGGATACCTAGGCCATCGCCAGGGGACTCCTGGTCCCTCCTTGGTGATTAAGGTATGCCACTGCTGTGGCATTGTCCGTATGAATTCTGACCGGCAGACAACTGAGGAGCATTTCCCAGTGACGGAGGGAGAGAAAGATGGCCCTGATTTCGAGGATGTTGACCGGTAGAGAGGACTCTTGCACCGACCAACGTCCCTGAACAGTCAGATGGAGAAAAACTGCCCCCCATCCCAGAAGACTTGCATCCGTCGTTAAAACCTGCCAGTGGACGGGAAGGAAGGACTGGCCACCAGTTGAGAGACTGCTTGACTCTGAGAGGGAGACGAAGCGGACGATCCAGTGACAGGACAGACCTGTCCCACTGAGACAGGATCAGGGTGGATAAAAATCAATGATTTTTTTTAAAAATCAAAAAA
>VIAB01001284.1:93396-104230 GCA_009801035.1 Oophaga pumilio
ATTTAAATCAGTTTGATTTAAATCAAATCCACCCTGGACAGGATAGCTCGCTGAAGAGGTCTCAAGTGGAATAGTGCAAAGGGGATTGCATTCGAGGTTGCTACCATTCTGCCCAGGACCTTCATTGCTAACCAGAAGGAAGGAACCTGAGTGCCCTGCAGAGAACGAACTCCCTGCTGGAGGATTGCTCTTTTCTCTTTGGGGAGAAAAACCTTCGCCTGTCGGGTATCAAACAGCATGCCCAGGAAGACGAGGTGCTGAGGCGGAACAAGGCAGGACTTCTTCCTGTTGACTATCCACCCGAACCGGCCCAGGGAGTCGAGGATGATGGACAAACTTTCCTGGGCCTGGGGGAGAGACGAAGCCTTGATGAAGATGTCGTTGAGGTATGAGATAAGAACTAGGCCCCTGATCATCAAAATGGCCATCAATGCCACCATCATCTTTGTGAAGACCCTGGGAGCAGTCGCAAGACCGAACGGCAGGGCAACAAACTGGAATTGGTTCCGCTGTATTGCGAAACGCAGGAATCTCTGATGAGCTGGGCAAATCGGAACGTGGAGGTAGGCGTCTTGGATGTCTATGAAACACAGAAATTCCTGCGTCTCCATGGAAGCAATTACTGAGCAGAGGGACTCCATCCTGAAGTGTCGCAGGCGGACTCTCTTGTTCAGCAACTTGAGATCCAGAATGGGCTGAACCGCACCACCCTTCTTTGGCACAACAAACCGATTTGAATAGAAACCTGTGAAGAGTTCTCGTTTTGGTACGGGGACGATAATCCCGGAACTGAGAAGGGAGGCCATGGATGCAAAGATACGGGATCCTTTGGGGGACGGGATTCGAAGAACCAATCTCGGGGACAAGAAGTGAACTCTATTTTGTATCCTGAAGATACTACCTCCCTGACTCATGTGTCCTCCACTGAGGCGAGCCAAACGTCACTGAAAAACAGGAGATGACCACCTAGCTTGGGAGACGCTCTGGGCTCTGGATCAGAGTCATGTCGAGGAAGATCTGCCAGGTCTGGACCTGGTGGACCTACCATGGGAGTTATGGGAACGCCAGGAAGGAGTGGGCCTGAAGAAAGCCTTCTTCCTGACCTGGCGATTCTGCGGCCTGCGCTGACCGGAGGAATCCTCCGTCGCCGGGAAACGGCGAAAGGGCTGAAAGGAGCGGAACTGCCGCCTTTGAGCAGGTCTGCGAGGCTTGGAGTGAGGAAGGAGGGAACTCGTGCCTCCCATTGCCTTCTTAATGATCTGATCCAACATGGAGCCGAACAAACGGTCTCCCTGGAATGGGAGGCAGGTAACCGACTTCTTTGACGAAAGGTCCGCTTGCCATGCAGCAGCGCAGGATGTGGCATCCAGGGAGGCAGATACCAAATATTTCCATGCATAGGAAATCTGCTCTGCAAGTTCGGCAAGCTCCCTCGGAGGGGTTCCCGCTATGATGCCCTTAAGGAGTTGTTTGGCCCATCTGGCTATGGCCTTTGAGACCCAAGTAGAGGCAAAGGCCGGGCATAATGTAGAAGCCGCCGCTTCAAAAGCTGATTTTGACAGTGATTCTATAATTCTATCGTTGGAATCCTTGAGGGAAGCTGCATTAGAAAGTGGGAGGACCGTGTTGGTGGATAGTCTGGAGAATGGCGGGTCCACCGTAGGGGAAATCATCCAGTTAGTGGTGAATTCAGGGGCGAAGGGGTATAGGATGCCGGGGGGCTTCCCTCTTTAAAAAGCGCCTGGTTGGATTCTCCCTTTCCCTCTTGAGTATTTCCACAAATTCAGTGTGTGGGGCAAAGACCTTGGAAGGTGGTTTTGACCGTCTGAACGAAACCGCCTGATCTGCGGATTCCGTAGCGGTATCTTTGATGCCTAAGGTCTGGTTGACCGCTACAATCAAGCTCTGCACCATATCCATCATGCTGGAGGCCTGTTCTGAATTCAGATCCGACTCATCTTCTGAAAGCGCATCCGAAGACGCCTCCCCTGACTCCGGAGAAGAGGATCCTGAAGCGGGATCACGCTGTGAAGGACCGGGCTGGTGAGATGAAGCGGGAAGAGGACCTACAGCGGTACTCCTGTCTGGGTCTCTAGCAGCATGAGTTGGAAGGGCCAGGTGGAGAGTTTTGTGACCCACCGGCGACTGCGGGAGACGGAAGGGGCAATCTGTCTAATACGGACACCAGGGTCTGTGATACCCTGGTGAAGTCCACCACAGACTGCGACAGAAGAAGCCCACACCGGGATAGGGATCTCAGACTCGCTTGGGGCAGAAAGAGACTCCTGGGTAGCGGATACCATGGGGTTGCTGCAGGCCTGGCAGAGGGGAGAGGACTGACCTGAAGGGAGTCTGCCATTACAAGAAGAGCACACAAAGCGTCTGACCAGAGTAGAGGAAGAAGAGGAAGCTAGAGGACGAGCAGGCTCTCCTTTGTGCTTAGGCATGGTGATCAGACCCACTAACTGATGTCAGTAGGTTAGGGGACAGAAAATAAGCAGAGGAGAGTGTCAGCTCTGCAGGGCAGAGCTACTCATGGTATCCTGTAGACTGCTCCTAGGCGGTGATGAGACGAGTGCAGAGCCTCTGAGAGGAGTAGTCCTGTGCACAAGCCGAAGATGGCGTCTAGCTGGGGACCCGGCTGGTGAAAATGCGCGCTGCTAAGAGGAATACTGCTCTCAGCAGCCAGAAGGGGGGCGGAGCAAAGCGCAGGGACCGGAGGTGCAATATGGCGGCGGCTCCAGCCCACAGTAGAGGCTGAGAGTAGTGGGCGGAGCCTAACGCAGCGCCAGGAAGAGGAGAGGAGAAAGACGGGTGGGAGAAAAGCCTGCCCGGAAAGCTAAGAGGAAGGGGGCGGAGCCAGCGCTGTAACTAGGCCCCAGATGAAGCCGGGACCTAGGATACAGCTGGCGGCCACCAGAGAAGGGGGGGGGGTGGCGCGGAGGCCACACAACTGCGCTAAAAAGGCTCCAACAGGGTGCGTGCAGTGGCGCAAACAAAGCACCAGGATCGGGCCGCAAGGTACCCAAAACGCCCTCTCATCCCCAAAGTGAAGCAAGGTATGATCCCATTGAATAAATGAAAAAAGGGGGCCCTTTTTTTTGTTTTCTTTTTCTTCTTCTCCTTTCTTCTACCCTATCCTGGGGAGGAAAGAGGGAAAATACCTCATTGCCAAAAATCGGACATCCAGAATCCATGTTGCAGGACGTCCGCGTCTCCTCCACCAACAGGCTCTGGTGGGCGAGTGGGTGGGAGAAGGAGGCAGGCCCGGGTCTTCCCTCTTTCCGGATCACCTGAACACGCATCTGTGTTAGGGATTTGGGGTCCTGCCGAAACAGACATATGATACGGGGTGGCAGTACACGCCGTACTCATAGTATCTGCGTGGGAGTACAGTAGTGACCTTTCACACTGTATCCCTCCAGGTACCTGTAAAGGAATGACGCACATTAGGTAGATATAGGTCTCAATAGAGACCAGTGTCCACCTCCTACTGACAACTAAGCTAAAACCGATTATTTTTGTGCCAGTCAGTGAGGTGTATACTGCAGAGGAGGAGCTAACTTTTTTATATGCATAGTGTCAGCAACATACACCATGGTTCCTGTGTCCCCCAATGAAGCCATAGAGAGTCACAGAGGGAGCCAAGCTCTCAATATGCGAAAGCGCCACCTCCGGCACCCATTTTCCCAAAGCACACTGCCAGGCTTCATGCAACAGCGACCCTGCCTCCTAGGAACCATGATCTACCTCTGTCTCTCTCCCGGTAAGCTACAGTTGGATTATAAGAAGCACCCTAATTTACACCCCAAATTTGAGAGGAAAAAGTGAGTTTTATAATTCGAAAAATATGGTATATGTAAGTAGATCACCTCTGAGATCTTTTTTTCTAAGCTAAACAAGTCCAATTTTTCAAACCTTTCATTATAGGAGAAGCCTTCCATTCCACAACATAATATAGTTGCCCACCTTTGAACTAACTTCCCAATATCTTTTTTTTAAATATGGAGTACAAAACTGGATCCCATATTCTAGTGATTTATAGAGGGGTCATAAAACACTAGGATCACAGGTTTTTAGCTCTCTTTTTATACAACTAAAATCTTATTTGCTTTTGCGGCTGCTGCTTAACATTCAGTACTGCTGCTCAGCTTACGCGTAACCAAAAATCCCAAGTCCTTCTCCTGTTCTGTAGTCCCAAGTATATTTCCATTTAATATACAGTTATGTGAAAAAGTGTTTGCCCCCTTTCTGATTTCCTATTCTTTTGCATGTTTGTCACACTTAAAAAGTTTCAGATCAGCAAACATATTGAAATATTAGACTAAGTGTAAACAAAATGCAGGTTTTTTTTTTAAAAAAAGTCTTTAATATTAGGGAAAAAGAAATCCAAACCTATAGGGCTCTGTGTGAAAAAGTGATTGTCCCGCCCTTAAAACATAAATTAACTGTGGTTTATCACATCTTTGGGAAGCAGAGTTCAAATTCTCTAGCCACACTTGTGCTCAATCAAGAAATCACTTAAATAAGACCTGTATGACAAAGTGAAGTAGACCAAAAGATCCTCAAAAGTTAGGCTAGGTTCACATCACGTTAGTGCCATCCGTTTAACGGATCCGTTACGAAGAATCACTAACGCAATGTAACGGATCCCTTAACGCACCCATTGCCATCCATTAGCGTTCGCTGTGCATAGACCTATTACTAACGCATGCCGATGCAATGCTATCATGCGTTAACACGATCATATAAAAAAAAATACAATTTGGGGGTCCTCGTTAGCGCATCCGATTAACGGATCCGTTAAACGGGATGGCACTAATGCGATATGAACCTAGCCTTAGACATGACGTGATTTCAAGAAATTCTGGATCAAATGAGAAACAGAGTAATTGAGATCTATCAGTCTGAAAAAGGTTATAAAGCTATTTCCAAAGCTTTGGGACTCCAGCGAACAAAGTGAGAGCCATGATCCACAAATGGTGAAAACACAAATCAGTGGTGAACCTGTAGCCGGTCGACCAAAATTACCCCAAGAGCACAGCGACTACTCATCGAAGAGGTCAAAAAAGACCCCACAACAACATCCAAAAAACTGCAAGCCTCACTTGCCTTAGTTAAGGACAGTGTTCATTATTCCACCATAAGAAAGATTGGGCAAAAATGGTCTGCATGGCAGAGTTCCAAGACGAAAACCCACTGCTGATCAATAAGAACATTAAGGCTTGTCTCAGTTTTGCTAGAAAACATCTTGATGATCCCCAAGACTTTTGGGAGAATACTCTGTGGACTGACGAGACATGTCCCATTACATCTGGCATAGAAGTAACACAGCATTTCAGAAAAGGGACATCAAACCAACAGTAAAATATGGTGGTGGTAGTGTGATGGTCTGGGACTGTTTTGTTGCTTCAGGAACTGGAAGACTTGCTATGGTAAATGGAACCATGAATTCTGCTGTCTACCAAAATGTCCTGGGGGAGAATGTCTGACCATCTGTTTGTGACCTCAAGCTGAAAGGCACTTGGGTTAAGCAGCAGGGCAATGATTCAAAATATACCAGCAAGTCCTCCTCTGAATGGCTTAAGTAAAACAAAATTAAGAGTTTGGACTGGCCTAGTCAAAGTCCTGACATTAATCCGATTGAGATGCTGTGGCATGACCTTAAAAAGAAGTTTCATGCTTTGAAACCCTCCAATGTGGCTGAATTACAACAATTCTGCAAAGATGAGTGGGCCAAAATTCCTCCAGAGTGTTGTAAAATACTCCTTGCAGTTATCGGACACGCTTGATTGCAGTTGTTGCTGCTAAGGGTGGCTCAACCAGTTATTAGGTTTAGGGGAAAATCACTTTTTCACATAGGGCCCTGTAGGTTTGGATTTCTTTTTCCCTTAATAATAAAGACCTTCATTTAAAAATTGCATTTTGTGTTTTTACTTTTGTTATCTTTGTCTAATATTTACATTTGTTTGGTGATCTGACACATTTAAGTGTGACAAACATGCAAAAAAAATAGGAAATCAGGTAGGGGCAAACAATTTCACACGACTGTTAATGCAGCAATATGATTACTCAGGCCTAGGTGCATTGATCTACATTTATCAACAGTAAACCTCATCTGCCCATGCAAACATCTTATCTAGATAGTTTTGTAATATTACATTGTCAAGCTCAGTTCTTATTATTCTACAAAGTTCTATGTCATCAGCAAAGACTGACAAATTACTTTCAATGCCATCCACAGGATCATTAATAAAGAGATTTGGGCCCAATATTGATCCTTGTGGTCCCCACTGCTGACTTTAACCCATTTAGAAAATGTAGTGTCAGAACATATGGTACACATTTTCATGCTCATTACACATAAACCCTATTAATAGGACCTGCTTGTCTGCTTTATGACCTGTATTTAAAAAAAATGTCGTGCCATACTTACATTATTACTCCAAGAAAAGGAGTACATATGTGTTACTTACTACCGTTTGCAAAGGAGATATATCAAAATGGCTCAAATGAAAGTTGGAGGAGGTATCTTTAGTAGACAATCTTTGTTTTTTCACTGCCTGACACAGAATTGGAGACTTACCTTGTTCTGTTCTGCTTGTGCCCTAACAATCTCACTCTTCGTTGGAGAAACATTGACAGCTGTAATCACTTTTTCTTTAGACTCCAACCACTTCAGCATCTGATTAGTTTCTTGTTGAACCTTCTTCATTTTTTCCAACATGGTGGACAACTGCCCCTCACGGTTATTTAGTGCCACTCCAAGATCTTCATACTTCTGAGTAATCTCAGAAACATCACACTGAATCCCAGTCAAATCTATTAAAACAGAGTATGGTGTATAGAGTAAAAAAAAACTCCAAGGCACAAGTAAGGAGTAAGACAGAACAGCACATGGACAGACATGCTCACCTTGGCAAGTATGATATCCATTAACATTCCCTACTGTGCTCATTGAGGCCGCCAGAACAGAACCTGAACAGGACAAGAAGGCAAAGCAAGGACATCACAAATGTGGTACAAGCACAGACAAGGGCACATTAACACTGGACAATACAAATATTTCACAAAGTAGAATGTGTTCTCTAGATAATGATAAATGATATTTAGGTGTCAATCTAAATCTATTGAGAATCAAGCACATTTTCACTAATGGCAGTCATACACCTCAATAGATGTCAGCCACCAGTGATGCTTCTCGACTCCATAGATATGCATGCTTGGCTCTCAGTGGGGAGAAAACCCTGCCAGAAACTTCTTGTGGTGGCTTTTCTCGTATGACAACAAACAACCAGGCATGATGAAAGGAAACCTGTTAAGTCTATTCATGATGCCCAAACAATAGGCAGCAAGAATCAGAGCATGGCTGCGCAACTATAGCCAGGTGGGGACCAACAGAAGAGACATGACTAGTATGGCACCGCCCGAGGTCAGCGCTACACGCAACGCTCTAGGCGATTTACAGGTCTCTCCCATGTGCTGCCTGTGGTTTGGGCACAATGAATTGACTGACCTGTTCCCAACATATAAATGATGTCCATCTATTCAATAAACTGATAATCGACTATCAGAGGATCTATATGATAACTAAAGAACATTTACACAAGCGCATATTGCTGTGGAGCCAGGGCTGTGGGCCACAACTATACCCCCTAACCAGAGTTTGTATAAGAAAATTATTGTAATATAAGACTTAATAGAAACTGCAGTACTGCTGCAAGTATTGCTCTTGTGTTGTACTCTGCATGGTGAAGAATGACTTAGGTTATGATGGATCTAATGCTGACCATATCCACCACGACTGACTGAACCGGCCAATTAGGCCAGGTGATATAATATGTAATGGGGGCAGCTACACAAGATTTTAACATATTCCCTTCGGAGGAAATGACTACTAGGTATCTGGAAGAGGCTTCTCTTCTTATTAAAATAAACATGCATGTTCTGCTTAACCAAGCATGCATTTTTATGTGGGAGTCAGGAAAAAACAACTCTGAGCATTCCAATAGAGAATGAATGGAGCAGAAGTACATATGCCCAACACACAGAGGCAGAGCACCGTTCTCAACATCGGTAGGGGTTCCAGCAGTCTAACCCCCAGTAATCGGTACATTATCTTGCAAGATATAGATAGAAGATTATATATTATCTTCGTACAAAGCTTTCAAGACAATGTCTCCAATTCATCAAGACCGACGTTTTCCTTGCCAGTCTAGATGAGGGTGTGTAGTGGCATCAGACGCTTTTGATTTATAAAGATGTACACACATCTGCATGATCTGGAGTGTCTGATTAGAGACGTATGCCTCAATCCGTACACATTGTGAGCATTCTCCGGTCCTGCACCAGGAGCAGGCAGTCATATGACCACAAGTATGCAATTAACATACTTCCAGCCACATCCCGACTAGACGTGTGCAATTTCGCTCAATACACTTGTATTGAGCGAGGCCGCGCATATCTATTCGGCAAGTAACAACATGTATGCAAATCGTGTTCTTATAGTCATGCACCCAATGCCAGAAAACCCTCACAGCGCCTGCATTGACCGACTGCAGACTTGTACGCCAAAGCCAGACAACCCCTTTAAGGAAGAAGATCTTAGCAAAATCCTGCTGACAGGTATGCTTTAAGTAAACTACAGGCATTGTCAGGGTGCCGCTGTTACACTGATTAAAATGATACCTACGGTGAAGAAATCACTCCAGAAATCTTGTGGTTCTTGTGTAATCAGTGTTAGAAGTTTTCAGTTAATGAGATGCCCGTGTTCCGGGGCAGGACTGTAGGCAGAGTCTTATCTTCCTGCTCTAGACCAGAGAAACCAAGGAAAGACCTTCCCACAGGCCCACTCCGAAGCAAAAACAGTCTGTCTCTATGATGAGGAACACATTTGTGATTCGGGGTGGCCTGTGGGCAGGTCTTTACTTTGTTTCTGTGGCCTAGAGAAGGAAGATAAGACTGCCTACAGTCCTTCCAGGAACACTGGCATCTCATTAACTGAAAACTTCTAACACTGATTACACAGGATGGATTTCCTCACCCCAGGTACCATTTTAATCAGTATAACAGCAGCAACCTGACAGCGTCTGTAGTTTACTTAGAAAAATCCTGCTTACGGATTCGTTTTAAGTGATGAGGGTTTGTTTAAGGGAGTTGTTGGGTTTAAACATCATAACAACATATAAGCCTATAATAGATAATTCCATGGACCATATATAAAGTTGTCCTGTTATATTTATATCCTATGTAACTGCAGAAAAGTGGGTTAAATGTCATAGGTGGTCTCTCTTGAGGAATTGAGAGAAATAAGGGGGGAGGGGTAATTTAAGATGATCTTAAAAAGCCAATTACATGTGGGAAAATATTGCTAAAGAATATTTGTTATTTTGAATGTCAAATGACAATATCCATCAGTGATTCTGTCTATTCTGTAACTTTTCTGAATTATTTGTTTTGGGGGGGTAATTGCTACAAGCAAAAAAGAACGTTTTCAAAAAAATATCTGATTTAACAAAAGAAAAATCAGATACAAGTGCGTCCTATAACTAAAAGATCACTTGGCATGAATAAGGTTTGTCTTACAACATTATGATGTATAGACTGACTGCTTGGTATAAGTAACCTATCAATGTATTCCAATGTACAGGATTACAAAACATGACAGCACTATTCGAATAACTCACAGTAATCTGCAAAGTCAATTGGACCATTGGGGATGCAGATAAAGATGTTTCTATATAGCAGACCTAGGCAAACTTCCGGCCCTCTTCCCTCTTGCTGTGCCAGTCTAACCCGCGGACCGAGACTGCAAAAGAACTGAAACAGTGGGCCACTGGCTGCCCTCCCCCGCCCACTGCCCACTCGGGATGCAGAGCTGGAGCAGGGCGCCAAGTACGTGGTTTTTTTTCATGCATATGGGATATTTGTATGTATATAGGAGGCTATGTGGGGGCTCATACTGTATCTCGTAGGCTATGTGGGTGGGACAAATGCTGTATATCAGAGGCTATGTGGGGTGCATGCTGTATACCAGAGGCTATGTGGGGCGCATGCTGTATACCAGAGGCTATGTGAGGCTCACAGTGTATATAGTGAGCCTATGTGGGGGCTCACACTGAATGTAGGATGCTATGTGGGTGCTCATGTCAAATGCCGGGGGCTATAAGGAAGCTAATATTGTATATACAAGGTTTATATTGTATATAATAGGCTATGTGGGGGCTCCTACGGTATATAGGGGGTTGTGTACAGGCTCATACAGTATATAAGGGATGTCAGCATATTTCTGCGCAATACTAAGTGATACAAAAAATATTAAAATAAATAATTATTATGTTAATAATACTGAACGGAATTAATTTTAGTTTGGCCCGCCACAAAAGTCAAGGTCTCATGTGGCTCCTCGGGAAAATTAATTGCCCACCCCTGCTACATAGCTTTACCATGGAGTATAGACATTCATCTTTCTATGAAAAGAACAGGTTTTTACTACTAAGGGATTTTTTCAACTAATTGCAGTGGAGCACTAGCGTAATATAGCCCCTGATGCACAATTTGGACCCGACTCCCTATCCCCCAGCATGGTGGTCAGATCTATGGGCCCTTGTAGTATTTTAAATCCTATTAGAATATACGTATTGCTCCCCCCTTTCCCATTATGTAGTTATGTCCCCCATCCTGGGCAATTTCCAGGTGTATATGTCCACAATCCTGGTATATTCAGTGCATGAAACAAGTATTGAACACTTTCTCCAAAAGCTCTGACTGTGTATGGGGAGGTGGGGGAGCGGCAGATCAACGGGTCACAGGAGGCAGAAGACAGCAGCTACAG
>VIAB01001284.1:116726-130585 GCA_009801035.1 Oophaga pumilio
TGACTAGTGTGTCTCTCTTCCTTCCATCTGCTGCTGAAAGACATGGTAAATGAGGGATTGAAGGAAACACGCTAGTTCAATATAAGTATGACAAGCAAAAAGCCAATATCTATGGTCACCTCTTTGCAGTTGGCTTTCTGATGCAGTTATCTCCATAATTCTGCTCTCCAATTCAGATCCTTTTAGCGTAATGACTTCCACTTGAGGGCCCTTTATTTTCCATTCTTTTAAAAGGTCCTGTGAAGAAAAACCCAAAACAGTGGCGATATAAATCTCAATTTACAGTTTACAAGTGTACAGAGTTAGAATATGAACACGTCAAGGGGATGACCTTACTAATTTATAATTCATCCACTTGTAGACTTTGAAATAAGCCATATGATGGCTATTTGATGCTAACCATACTATATACACAAACTGTGCAGGACACTGGTCATCTAGGTTTAGGTTCACAACAGCAGATACGGTCAATGTCTAAATAAATTCACCATGGGCACTTATATCATTGCTTGCTTCCAAACCTGTTACTGAAGGTGGATCTTCTTGTCTCATCAAGTGATGGCATATCAATCACTGGTATATGCCATCACTTTTTGATTGGTAATAGTTCTTAACGCTAAGAAGCTAGAATATCTCAGAGCCACAGTGCCTTGGCACGGTACCTGATATTGTAGCTGTGTGGTGGCTCTCTCATCAGAAGATATGAATGATCAGCAAGTGGTGGCATAAGTGACTCTCCTAAGAGAACAAAGTATGGCCGAATAGAAAATATATAACCTCCAAGCTGAATGCAATCCAAGCAATTCGGCCTTTCTAGTGTATCGACACCCAGACTGATCAAGAGGTAATTTAGGCTATAAATTGGAATAGGTTCCAGCCATATTAGTTTAACTAGAAATTATATTGTTACAGCTGGTTTACCTGGACTTGTTGCAGTAAAATTTGTAATTCAAGTGATCCATGAGAACCGTCACAGGATGGCACACTGTCTTCACTATCTTTCAGCCACTTCCTCATGCTGCCAACCAGTCTCTTGAACTCATCTAGCTCTTCCTGGCAGGATGCTGCATCCCGTTCCCTGCAGCAGAACAAAAGTTGCTTAAACACAGTCAATGTATGGAAAACCATAAATCTTTGACTATGGGTAAAATAAGTACCTCTCTCTTGCTGCCTCCTGGAGATCCTGAAAAGCCTTCTTCAGGGTGTGAACCTTCTGTAAGTGCTCAGAAGTATCAACAAGCAAAGGGCAGGTGCTCAGATCCTTCACCAGATGTTCAAGAGTATCCAGTTGCTCTTCCTGTTGCTTTATTTCTATATTCAAATCCTACCATAAATATGATAAAAGAAATTATGGGAATATTTAACCCCCAAAAAAATACAATAAAATGGAAACAATCAGTATCTGTCAGTAAGATAATAGCTAGGAGTGGGTCTAAAATGGGTTACAATTTGAATTGTAGCTTTTCACTACAGGAAAACACCTCCTGGTTCATCTAAGAAACACTGATGCAAAATACTGCTGTGTGAATGTGGTCTTACGCTGGGTTTTAAAACACACAAAATAAAAAAAAAAGGGACAAACCTGGATTTGCTCTGAAAACTGAGCAATGTCTCTATCAGGCTGGTTTCCTGATGCAAGGAGTTGTGACTTTGTATCTTTAAATTCTTGTAGTGACTCCAAGATCTGCTCATATCTTTCCACTTTAGGTAGGACTTCTTTGAGGGCAGTCCCATGGAGGATCTGCTGGTGACACACTTTCTCAAACCGTGCGGTGACTTCAGACAGCTTGTTCTGAAGGGTTGCGGCTGCTGCTTTGTCTGCTGTCTCCATGAACTTCACTACCATTTCTCCAGTGGCATCTAGGCTTCCCCTTCTACTTCCAATGTCCTGTCTTAATTTCTGAAAAATAAAATAATTTTCAGGATAGAGCCAGCAGAGGGTGTATACTGCAGGAGGAGGAGTTAACTTTTTCTTATGTATTTGCTTAGTGTCCTCCTAGTGGCAACAGCATAACACCCATGGTCTGTGTCCCCCAATGAGGCGAAGGAGAAATAATTTTTTTAATATACTCAATGCTTTCTAAAACTTTGTACCAACATATTTTTAAAATGATCTTAGGAATGCTGGGCATAAAAATGCTGCTAGTTACAGATAAATTGTACATATACGGGTTGTTCACTACTTGGGCAATCCCTTCTCAATCCCCTCGTAAAATAGCAGCTATATTCACCTCTGGGGCAAGCGCCATTCCAGCGGTGTCGGCACCGGCTCTCCTGGGGATCGCGTGACGACATGTCAAGCGATCCCTGTGGTCAATCAGCACTGGTTTCACGCTCCCTGCCTTAGGACGAATCACATAAATCCAGAAAAAGTGATCGAGCGGCAGCTCTCACTTCCTCCAGGTGTAAGGGATCTGTCCAAAAAAGGGGAGAGTGAAGCCAGCGCCAATTGACAGCAGGGAAAGCGTGACATAATGTCACACGATCCCTAGGAGAGCTGATGCCGACACTGCTAGAACAGCGCCTGCACCTGAGGCGAGTATAACTGTTAATGTTTTACAAGGGTGTTAAACAGAGATTGAGAAAGCCTTGTCCAAGTAGTGGACAACCTCTTTAATTTTGAGTTTTTTTACTCATTGTCAATTGCTCCCGATACACCAACAAACTAGTAATAGTGATCTGGTTATGAATGGAAGTGACCTGCAGTCACATTTAACGACAATATACTGGATAACAGCATACTATGCTTTACTGTTAGAGGAAAGAGAATGACCGCTGACTTATATAAGCCCTTAAGGCTATGTTATTGTTGCCCACTTGTTTTTTTACTTTATATATTTATTTATTTTTTAAGAACAGATTACAAATGGTCACAGTTCAATAACTGTCCTTACCATGTTCTGAGCAAGAGCTTCCTGAATTGATAAGGAGGACATAGATGACTGTTTTTGTCTCTCTTGAGTATTCTCAATTCCCTCCAACCAGTGCAAGAGGTGATCCAGGCCTTCCTGAACGCTCTGAGACTGAGCTACCGACTTCTGTAGTAGATCGGAGTGAGCAGACATCTTGCTGGAGAGATTCTGGAATCGGTTTTCAATAGAATCTATGACGATACACTTAGTCATATACACTGCATGCCAGTACATATCAAAAAATTGATCACAGTTACTGGGAATTAAAAAAAAGAATCAGTCATGGAGATGCAAGCTGATCTGACAGAGCATACAAGATCAGCTCCTTTGCTGTGGTACCCACACACACAAAGCAACCCACAAACGTGCCTTGAGATCTGGGCACATGAGCGGATGATCTGTGGTAGCAGGAGCTGTGGATTTCCAGAGATATAAGCTTCTTTCTTACACCAGTTTGCATCTCTGTGACAGACTCCACTTACACTTGGACATTTCCACTCACCAGCTTTTGCCTGGATCTTCTTGCAGTCTGGCGACGGATCTCCTTGGATTTCTTGAAGGCCACGTACAGCCTTATGAACTTTCTCCACTTGTACTTGGTGCTCTGCAATTTCACCCTGCACGCTCTAAAATATACATATATTGTTTAGAGATGCATTCTCTTTCACAAACAGCATCAGACCTCATTTATGGTCATTGGTAACTGAAGAAGATATATTTACCTTTGCTTTCACCAGTTGCGACTGCAAAGCCACCGGATCCGATGCTACTGGTTCTGACAGTAACTTCTCCACCGCTAGCTCAGCGTTCTGCAGCCAGCTTACTGCAGTGTCTGAGCCTTCTTGGAATTGCTGGTACCGGCTCAATAAAGAATTTAAATGAGTTCCTAGCTTGGAGCACTGCAATCAACCAAAAATTCTATGTAAGAACATAGCTACTATTTCTGTGGGAGCAGAATGATTACATTACAGAATTCCGGATGAGCTTTCAGCATCATCAATGATTACCTTAGAATGCAAGGCACTGTATCTTTTGGAAGCATCGTCAAGTTTATTTTTCACCAAGGCTCCGGCCACCTGCACCTCCAAATCTTCATTGCACTGTTCTGCAGCTGTCTTCTCTGCATCAATGACTTTGTGGCCTGCAATGGTAATGTATCGCAGATCTCCTTTGTGTGAAATCACATCTTCAGAAAAATCGCCTTGCCTCTGCAGTAAGGCATGCAATGCTGTAAAGTCTGCTTCCCCGTTCTGCATGTTGTCTAATTCTTTTTCACTCTGATGAAGCCAGTTCTCAAACTCCCCATAGTCATGAATGAAGTTTTGCAGGTCATCACGCAGGCTTTGGGAATGTTTCAGTTGTAATTGGGATTGTGACAATGAGGTAGCGTACTCCTCCTTCAAACGTGCCAGCTGGTTCTGCAACCGTTCTCTCTCCTCGGGGGATAACATACTACCATGCTTATCTAAGAAATTTTGTGCTGACTGTATGGTCAAGATGAAGTTTTGTTGTTTAGCCAACATATCTTGATGCTGAGTCTACAATAAGAGAAACACAACAAATAGAAAAGAAATGCATCAAATACTTACTACAAGAAAATTAATCCCACCTAGCATAGGTCTAAAAGACATAAGAAAAGTTCAATAAACAGGAAAAAAAATAGTCTGTCATTCTTTACAACCGGCGTCAATTCTGCAGGTGTAGACATCCATCCGCTACAAAGGATCTGTGAGCAGTCTGACACTGTGACCTGGTTCTGTCTAGCAGTGGCAGTACATTGTCACTCACACAGGTCAGAGGACTCATACTGCAATAAATGTCTGTTAACTAAAGTTGCCCATTCACATTAAGCTCTCCATAAGGCTTCAATAGCTGTCATGCAGCCAGCAGTTATATTGCCTGATTCTCCGATACACAAAAGTGCTCAATCAGCAGAGGTCTCTAGAGAACAAAAGGATGAGCAATCCAAAAACGGACATCCCAGATCCTTATCTACCCAACTATCATCTGTCAGGGACCCCAAAACACATTAGATTGTTGGCTGAACTTGTCAATATCAGTGGGTTCGGCCGATGTAAAGGTACTGCCACACTACACAATCCCGCTAGCGGTCTCGTTAGCGTCGCATACTAATGAGATCGCTAGCGGGATTGTTTCTATATCGCTAGTAGCTACCTAATTTAGCGATATCGTTAAGGACGCTATCGCGGTTAGCGATCTCCTTAACGACTTTAGCGGTACAAAAGTACCGCTAAATCGCTAAAAAAGGTGCCACACTCAGCGATTAGATACTTACCAGCGGGACGCCAGCGATGAAAATAGGGTCCGGAACGATCAGGACGACGGACGAGATCACAGCAGGGGCCACGTCACTGGTAGATGCCGCACACAACAACATCGCTAACGGGATCGCTAAATAGTGACTTTTTTAGCGATCCCGTTAGCGATGTTGTTTAGTGTGGCATACCCTTTAGACTAACAATGTATTGGGGGGGGGGAGGTTTAGAGAAAAGTTGCCAACATTAATGAGACTTGACTAAATCCCATGTTGAATTTCAACATCCAATCCTTTTGTTCTTTAGTGAGGTAAGTTGTCCTCCAAAATTGTCTGACAGCCCTTGTTACAGGGGTTGTCTGGTACTTTTGTATTGATATCCCTTGAGACACCAGGCACCCCAGGTGTTCTCGGTGTTGGCAGGGGCAGGGTGTACTTAAAGCAGTCATCAGGATCTTGCTAAGTAAACTATAAACAGTGTCACGTTGGCGCGATTACATGGATTAAAATGATACCTGGCTAGAAAAAATCCATCTTGTGGTTGTTTAATCTTTATTTGCAGTTTTCAGGTAATGATATGCTCATGCGTCAGGGCAGCCTGTTTGGGGGGCTCTTTTTATGTGGTGCTCTGTTCTCATATTCAGCCTTATGGGCTTAAATGACAGGTCACTGAGCCGGCAGTGACCTGCCTCCTATCTTAAATACTGTGCTTGCACAGTTTATATTGTGGTCTTTACAACAACAAAAAACTGCAGCAAAATGCTGTCGGCGCTTGTGCAGCAGCATCTATTGCTTTCTGATAGATGCTACTGCGCATGCGTCACCAGAGCCATTTTGCTGGAGCCCAAAATATTTTTTTTTTGCTTTAACAAAATGGCGCTGGCGCAGTCGCATCTATTGGCAAGCGACGCTCTGAACCTTCAGGGACCTGCCTCTTATTGTGAATATTGTGCTTGTGTAGTCTATATCAACAGGATCGCTTACAGATAGATGCTACTGCGCGTCGACGCCATTCTCTCAAACCAGAAAAAAAATGATGCCGGTGACGCATGCACAGTAGCATCTACCGGCAAGCAACAGATGCTACTGCGCAGGCAGCATCTTGCTGGAGTAATTTTTTTTTTTGTAAAGACCACAATATAAACTGCACAAGTGCAGTATTTAAAATAGGAGGCAAGACACTGAAGGTTCAGTGACCTGTCATATAAGTCCAAAAGGATCAAGATGAGGCCAGAGCACCACATAAAGCCCCCCACAGGCCTCCATGGAGGACGAGCATCTCATTAACTGAAAATGAAGAATAAACAACCACAAGACGGATTTCATCAACCAAAGTATGATTTTATTCAGTATAACAGCACCGACCTGACAGGAAAACATAAATAAACAGTAACTAAACCTTTCGAAAGTTTTTTCAAACTTAATTGCCCTTATAATTACAAGCAGATTAGTGGGGTGAAGGTTCTGAGACCTCCATCGATCACTCAACCTACCTGGCGACTGTAGAGCACTGCTCCTACCTGGAGTACAGATTCAACAGAAAGCAGACTTCATAACCTATGCTTTTTATTGAATCCGTGCCCCGGCCTGTGTACGTGCTCATCCAGGAGCTATGTGCTCCTGTCTCCAGAGCTGCTCACCTCTTACGAGTGGCGCTAGGATTTTCCATGTGATCAGTGAGGGTCTCGGGACCTGGAACCCCACCAATCTGCTTATAGTTATAATGGCAATTAAATATGAGAAAATCTTAGAGAGGATAAGTTAGCAATTCATATCAGTCCCGACACTCACCTTTTTCCTTTCATACAAGTCATTAATTATATCAGCAGCGTCTTCTGGGGGAGGAGATACAGCAGGCAGCACTTTTTTCCGGGGATCTTTGCCATCAGTAACACTGACTCTCTGCTGGTTGCTTTTATTTGGGATAGAAGGAAGCACCTGACACAGGAGAGACTCAATCTTGCCCAGATTTTCTTTCAACTCTTCAGCAGTTTTAGACTAAAGGTAAGAGATACAGAGAGAACGCAAAAGTAAAATCACAGATATAGCAAACACCTAGTAAAAAGAGAACACTTCAGCATAAAATGATAGAAAAATGGCAGCCATATGTGTGTGCAAACCATGGCCGTGAGCCAACATCCATCTATAGTTCTGCTCACGTCTGCATCCTTTGTTCCCATAAAGGAACAGGAATTTGAAGGTAACATACTTGGAATACCTCAGCAGGACCCAATGGACCATAATAGGGTCGCTCTGGTTTCTGTCATGTTGTCCAATATTTTACAGGGCAACAAAGCACAGCAGGCTGCACCATTGTGTCCGCCATTTTTGTATTTGTGGAGTCTTGGACACTGATGTAAGCAGAGTCTGACCACACATATCACCAGCTTATACACATTTGTATCAGAAGCCTAGACACAGTTGTCACCAATAAATGACTCCATGTGATACCTTTTTAGTTTCCTCTAAGACAGCCGTGCTCACTGCAGACGCCAGCTGTTTTTCTGTCTCCCCTGTTTTGTCAACCACAGACTGATACTGTTCCTTAGCCTTCTGCAACTTTCTTTGGAAGACCTCTAGCTCTTCAGGATTCATTTTGTTTCTGTTCTGTTCAAGGAAGTTCTCTGCTGCTTTGATAGCACTTAAAAATTGGCAAGCTCCAGCTTGGACATCCTTATGGAGTTTCTTTTTGGAAAAAGGAATACAAGATTTTAAGCGTTTGTAAAGATAATCTGTTATGCTAATTTCACATTTGCGTCGTTTTGCGCTGCGCATCGTGCGCAAGTGGAAACGCATGTAAAAATGCATGAAAACGCAAGACAATGCGCCCCCATGTTAAACATAGGGGCGCATGAACGCTTGCGCAGATGCGCTGCGCACAAAAACGCTAATGTGAAACCAGCAGTCTAGACATGTTTATGCTTAAAACGCATGCGTATGCAAACGCAGGCGTGCGCAAGTCCATGCGCACGCCTGCGTTCCCATAGACTGTAATGCTTTGTTTTGATGCATTCCGTGCGCAAGCGAACGCATGCGTTTTTTTTTACGCCTTTCGATGGACCCAAAAATGCAACATATTGCGTCGGGTGCGACTAGACGCATGCTTTGAAAAAACGCATGCGCACAAAAACACAAGACAATGCGCCCCTATGTTAAACATAGAGGCGCATGAACGCATGCGCAAAAGCGCTGCACGCAAAAACGCTAATGTGAAACCAGCCTTAGCAGGTTTTTGCTACCCATCTGAAGATATAGAGTCAGAGAGCCTGATTCCAGTGATGTTTGCTGCAGTTTTGATAAAATCACTGTTTAATCTGCTACAGATCTACTACGTTTCTGAATGCTGAGCTTTGTATAACCCCGCCCACAACACTGATTGGCAGCTTACTGTGCATAGGCAGAAAGCTGCCAATCAATGAGGGATTATACAGAGTTTATGAATATTTAGAAATACCTGGCATCAGGTTTACTCGTCTTCTTGTGATAATCTCCTGCTGTGATTTTCTAGAAATTAAAGCAAACAGCCCAGTAAGTCACATCACTGGAATCAGGGTCTCAGTCTCTACATTGGGCTACTCCCAGATTATTGGCAAAAATCTGGTGACAGATTCCTTTTCTATATAACATACTAACAAAATCAAGTTAAAAGTAGTAAGAGTAATGCGTCACCTGCATGCTCTGGTACTGATCCTGAAGACTGGAGAGGTCCTGATTGCTGGCATTAGTCTTGTGATCATTCACAGCCTTTTCTATATGTTCAGCCCATGAGCTCAAGCCTTCTAGTTCCTGGGCACACACCACCTGCTGCTCCTGAAGAGTCTACACAGAAATAAAGATCGTGAGTGTACCTTCACTAACTAAGCCCAGAGACAGAGGCACAGAGCTCACAGATGCCAGCATTTCAGTCATCGCCTGCAGCCTAGAATCTGTAAGGTCCGTAGCCTTATCTCTGTCCTACACGTCCCTGACTAGTACACGAGCACGATGTGTCCCTTTCATAACCACCAAAAAGTCCCTAGCCAAACAAGTAACCATACAGAGGATATATCGGTGTTAACAACAGTATCAAGCTGCAGGAAATCCTTCACTGTTAGAGGGGAGAAACCTGGAAAAGCAAAGCAAACGAGAGGTTAAACACAAACACATCTCAGGCAGCTTATGGACGAGGTTAATACAGCAAGTGAACACTGATAAAACAGGAAACGGACACCGACGATTTTCTACAGCATGAAAAAAGTAACACTTGGCACGTCCTAGTAGATTTATAGCCTAGACAGCAAAGAGGATGTGCTGAAAAGAGTACAATCTTATGGAACATTATAATCTAGAAATGTATTCCAGCGGAGAATAGCTGAATAAAAATGGACTGAATTCTAGCGCCTTAAGGACCAGACACATTGTTAACATTTTGGACTTTTGATTCTTCCTTCCCTCAGTCCAAGATCCATAACGTTTTGATTATTCCATCAACACAGCTGAATGGGGGCTTATTTTCTTGTCGTTTTGAATGACACCATTCCTTTTAACATTCAATGTACTAGAAACACCGGAAAAATAATTTCAAGTGCAGTGAAATTGTGAAAACAAAATGCAATTCCATCATTGCTTTTTGGTTACTGTTTCAACGACATTTATTTTCTGCCAAAAATAATTCAGAATTATCACTGTCCAGTTCAGGAAGATTATAGAAATAGCAAAACTTGCATAGATTTTTTTTAATGCGGTAATACTAAAGAAGTTAGCTTTTCTTATATTTTTAATTCCTTTATTTTAATGAGGGTAATGGGGGGGGAGGGGATTATTCACATTTTTTTTTTTGTTTAAAAACTTTTTTCTAGTCTACTTAAGGGACTTGGACCTGCGATCATCTGATCGCTTTTACCATATAATGCAGGACCATAGTATTGCAGTGTATAGTGAAATTCTTGGTGTCCTATGAAACTCGGGTGAAGGGAGCTGATGCGTACAAGCATAGGCGTGAGTGCCATTTCAACACTACTGTTAGAGATTGATGGTGGCGTTTAAACAATGAACAGCAGCGATTGGAGCTCATCTCTGGCCGCTGCTGTTGGACACATATGACGGCTCTGTGCATGGAAAGCTCAGCTCTTCAGCCCCATCCACACCCTATAACATCTATAAGAGACTAGACAAAAAGTTAGAAGCTAAAGCACGGGTTTCCTCCGTAGGGTCATCCTATCCAGGCCTATGTTCAGCTGGTGAGCGGTACATGACAGGTAAGCACGCATGCGGTCTAAGCTTAGGTCTCATGCCGGATTTCACCTGTCGTTCACGGAACTGCAAAACTTCACACTGAGCTAATAATCTTTCCGAAGTCTCCCGAAAAGTTTTCTGCAGCTCATTCAGAAGACGAAGCAATGTACGACTTTGCTGAGGCGACAAGTCTTGAGCTTGCTCCGAAATAAATAGCTGGACGTCATAAGCAATGTCTTCTAGATCAACCCTAACGTCTGCCACCGGTTGCTTCAAATTCTATAATAAAAGAAAGAGGTGAGTAATATGGGGAGCCTTTATCATCTCACAAATATGGTAAGTGTAACCTGACAGTATTAATGGGGGAACTGATATAGCAATAGTAGAATAGTGACACACAATATCTATGCATGATAAAATGTCAGAAAATGATGACTTAAGGCCATGTCCTGCCATTACTTTGAAAGGGGTTGTCCACTACTTGTTTGGGGTAAAAATAGGCCCCATGGTGGTCTTAACAAAACAAATAAGACTAACGTGGGATCCTTCTTACACTAATGATAGTAGTAGTAGTAATAGAAACACCCTTTAATGGTGGGGGTCTGACCTCTGGGATCCCCAATATTCTAATTAATGGGCCACAGGGTTTAAGTCTTGCGGCGCCATCACAGTTTCTCCTCGCATCAGCTGTGCAAGGAATGACAGCATTCACATTATTACAGATAGCTGCAGTTTCCCAAACAGCAGGGGGGCAGGCAGGAATACCCCTTCAATGGGAAAACAGCTAAAAAAAACGCTTCCAAACATTTGTTAGAAACACACTTCAAATGTAAAGAATTACCCCTATAATCATCTCTTCGCCTCCGGTAGATTCTGATCCAAAATCTCTCGTCTTTTGGCAATCAAGAGCGTGTGAGATCTCCTTTACCCTCCGCAGAAGAGCCTGCAGTTTACCTTCCAGCTCCTGATGATCAGCACACACCTTCCCCTATAAAGAACATGATATACACATTATATAAGCTAGTTAGAAAACAGATAGAAAGCCTGAAAGATTTGCTACTTCTTTAACAAAACCTAAAACTTAGCAGTGGCATCAGTGGCATCAGTGGCCCTGGTCCATACTAAACACTGACCTTTTCAAGCTCAAACACAGAGTGGAGCTGTGTAACGCGAGACTCGGAAATATCCCTGATGGAATTAAGCGACTTTTCCAAGTTCTTTGCATCTTTCTCTAAAGCCCGCAGAAGCTGAGCTGGCACATGAGGTGGCTGATCAGAGACGATCAACTTCACAAAGTCAAGCTCCTTGGCTACAGGAGACTCCAAATTCTTCAGTTCTTGATTGAGCACCTTAAGAAAGAAGATACTATAATATTTATATGTGCACAAGTATAATTCATTGCATTTAATAAACCATTAGCAAATATATTAATCACCAACTGTGACAGTATGGCAGACTGGAGGAGAGTGGTGCCGATGCTATGACCCCGCATACTGCCATGATGGCAATTATGTGGGCTTGTAACGTCATTGGCACCGCTCATCTCCAATGCACTCCAAGAACTACCAATAGTTCATCAAGATTTTAAATATGTGCATCAATAAAATACAAACTCTACCTTCAATATTTGGTCTACAGCATATCTTTAAAGCAAGGCAGCAGAAAAAAAAAGATTTTTGTGTTTGGGTGCGGGATGTTGTTGGTGAGAAGAAGGTTTGGGACGGTCATTAGTGATGAGTAAACATGCTCTGATAAGGTGTTATCTGAGCATGCTGGTGTCCTAATCAAGTGTCTTCATCAAGCTTGATAAATATGCCTAAGTCCTCACAGCTGCATGTCTGGAGGCTGTTCCGACAGCAGAAACACATGCAGGGTCTGCCTGTTTGTTAGGTAATCCCCACATGTGTTGTGGATTTGCAGCCACGGGGACTCGGACATATTATTAGAGCATGATGAAGAAGCTCGGTTAGCACACGAACATGGGTGGATAACACCTTATCACTAATTGTCATCGCTCTCCACCTGGGCATTCATAGAGTGACTTTGTGACGTTATACTTAAAGAGGCTGTTGAGAAAAAAAAAAAAAAAAAAAAAAAAAAAAAAAAAAAAAACTTTGCCCAGGGGTCTGGATAGGTTAAAAAAAAAAAACGATCTCAGCACAGGTCTGCGTCGAGACAGGATGTGGTGATGTCACTGTTTCATTAGCGCCAGACGGCTGAGGCCTGTAGTTGGCTGTTAAAGTGAGGTGACCTAAGCAGTGCGTAATCAGAAAAAATCTGATAATGAGATGCTCAAGTCAACTGCCCAGTGCAGTCAATCACAAGCCGCAGCGGTCAGGCAGCTAGTGCAATCATGACATCACCGCTTCCTATCTATGCGCAGACTGCTGCGTGACCTGTGCTGAGAACAAGGTGAATGTTACTAGGGGAGAATAAGTAATTTTAATTTTTTTTTTTACATATCCAGCCGCCCCCCTGGACAAAATATTTCTTTGCCCGGACTACCCCTTCAAACAGTTCTTTAATAATGTCACATTGAGGGGGCATGTGTGTTTTTTGGATTGCTTTTTAAATTGTATTAGAGGGATAAGACGTGCAGTTGTACATGTAATCATCCCGTGCACATTATCAGGCCATGTGTCAGCTTTAATGTGAAGGTATTTGATCTTTTCAGCTTTGAAAATTGGTATAGATAAGATATATAAGCATGTAGACAGACAGAAGTGTCATGTATAAATTCTGCACATTCTCATCCTTAATTTTTAGGAGGGTTGTGGCTAAAGCTTTCTCCCATATACTTTAACTATCGTCAGCTGAACAAACAAATAATATTGTAACAATGTTTATGCTGTATGTTAAACCAAGAATTTACCATAAGAGTGTCCTCAAGGTAAAAAAAAAATGAAGTGCAAAAATCAATATAAAAATTGTATTTATTTGCCAAAAATAGATAAAATGCATTAAAAATAGAAAGGTGCTAGGAAAGAAAAAAAGGGAACATATTCCAAAGTGTGCCAAAAAAACATGAGGTAGCAGTTCACAAATTATCAAAACACTTCAGGATTCAATGAAAGATATTACGCATGTAGATCCCTGTAATAAAGTACAAACAATAAGGTGCATCTATAGTCCTGTGATCCAGACAAAAGGTGAATGAATCCTATGTAATCAGCTTGAAATAAGAAGAAGCTAAACAGGCGGAAGGGGTTATACTCAAGTGAATCCCTATACTAAGGTGCGGTCAGTGCAGATGCATCTATTGTCCTATGACTAAAGTGAGGGATAATAAACCTGTCAGGCTTAACTGCTGGGCAGACAATGGTGTCCCTCTGAACCCACAAATAATGATGTGTTATGCCAACGCTGTAATGTGTACAGGTGCCCCACACAGATGACTGTTAAACCCTTTACCCGCAAGGGTGGTTTGCACGTTAAAGACCGGACCAATTTTTACAATT
>VIAB01001284.1:142362-172200 GCA_009801035.1 Oophaga pumilio
TAATATGAAAAACTTCTAATAAAAACTAATGAAACAAAAAATGGATTTAAATATTTTTTTTTAAAACTCAGAGCCTGATTAAATTACCTAATTATCATGTTGCTATACCATGATAATAAAGTAAGTGTGCTGGTTTGGAGTTGGGGGTTATGGGGAATGTAAAATATTCATACAAACAATGTATTTGCAGGATTGGTTGAAGATGTTCCTAGTCTGGATATTAAGACACATCCTTTAGACTTAACTGTTATACTGTCTGTTACCACTTATGATTTAATAAATAAAATGTTCTTAATTTAAAAAAAAACAAAAAAAAAACACATGTCTATGGAGCTTGTGATTTCCACAGTTCCACGACTTTTCCTTCTTGTTGAGGAGTGTATAATGTTCTATTTGCTTGCCTAATTTGCCCATAATCCCCTCACAGTGAAATAATGTAGCAATAAAGACAAACAAACCCGTGTGTGCTAACAAAGGCCATCGTATGTCCATGATACGGCGCATTAATTAGCGTCACTCACCCTAAACAGAAGCACTGTAGAAGTGTATATTCATATGCACCACCAGCACTTCTAGTCCCCACTGCCAGGGAAGGAAGCGTTCAACTGAGAGCGACAGTTCTGAGAATATACCTCAATTCTCTAAACTGGGTCACTACCAAACATGATACCGATGTCCAAACAAAGCAATTTACCTCTGCTTGTCTCAGTTTCTCCTGGACATCTTGTAGGCCGGGTAAAACAGGCTGCAGGGATCCCAGTCTGACTTCTATATCTCGAAGCATTGAGAGGAAGCACATAAGGTTCTCTTCGTGCTGGAGACAGGCCTGCTTATTACGGGCATCCTGAGACTTCTAATCATGAATACGTATAAAAAATTATGTCAAGAATACAACATTTTTAGACAATTTCAGATTGAATTTCACATAGTCAAAGTTTTCAAATAGGCATTCATTATAAAAATGTAGCAGATCCACAATTAAAAAATGCAACTGTGAACATTGAGAAGTACGGTAGCCTGTTCCATCATTTTATTTTACTGCTGTACAAAGTGCCAGTTTTCTATTTTATTTTTATTTACATCCGTCACACAGTTCTATACATATGGGCCTTTTTATGAAGTGCTAATTTTTACTGTCTTAACCAAGGGGGTATGTCTCACAGGATTCTCCGGGGGCGATTCTGTAGGCTGCTCAGGAATATTACACTGAGCAAAGCTCCCTTGGTAAAGACCATAAAAATTAGCAGTGAATAAAAAGGAAACTGTGTGGCGGATTTAAAAGAAAACAAAAAAAACGGTGTACCCAAGGGAGCAATGGGATTTTTGATTTGTTGAAATGTCCTCATTAAAATCAGATTTAAGCAACTTCTGGCAGCTCATGTATGCTGGCTAACGGCATAACTGATTTAATAAAGTAGGGTTAACTTTATTTTTTTTGAGGAAATTTTCTTTAAAATGGAGGTAAAAATACTATTGAGAATGGAGTTGAGCAGAAGATTCGCAAGACCCCAATTCCAGTGGAGTCCCCCCACCCACGGACTTGAGAACCTCCTCCTGTCTCCTGGGACCCCCAGGACTTCTAATTAGTAGATGGGGTGTGATGTCATAGTTGTGGACTGACACGTACGATGTCGCATCAGACCTAGTAAACATAGGAGGTGCCAACAGATAAGAGGAGGTTTTGCAACGTAACCCAAGTGCTCAACTCTAATTGCCAAGTCATTTTGCTATTCTATTTTGGTCAGACGTACACAATACAAGTCAGTTTACCTTGGGTGGTTCTTTGGTCGGGATTCTGGGTGTATGGTCTGTTTCACTGACCAATAAATCACTCTCTTCAACTTGAATGGAGATATTCATGTCTTGGCTAACACCAGATTTCTCTGCATTCAGTCTGGTTTTCTTCACCGAATCTAGAGCATACTCTTGTATGCTGGATACATCCTTTGATGTCTTTTCTCTCTCCAGACCAACAACTGCTACATCTTT
This sequence comes from Oophaga pumilio, assembly GCA_009801035.1. NCBI lineage: Eukaryota > Metazoa > Chordata > Amphibia > Anura > Dendrobatidae > Oophaga > Oophaga pumilio. Next base: position 144,352 of record VIAB01001284.1, read on the forward strand.
GCTCTTTGGTTTCTTAGAAAAACTACTGCCTATTAGCGTGGAAGTATGTTCAGTAGTACCACTGTGCAACGGTTGTAAGACACCTTTCCCAATGGACATGTTATCATGTTGTGAAACAAAAATAGTTTCCAGAGGATCTTTTCTGTCACTTGTATGTTCCACACATTTCTGGTCTGACAGACCTTGATTCACTGTATGATTTTCCAGTTTAGTTGAGGATTCATCTACATGTAGCTTCTCTAGTGCATAACCACCACCAGTATGGTGTTTCTCGATGAGATGTGGAACATCAAGATCTGGTAAGGAGGTCTGTGCCTTTGCATCATAACTGCATGTTGCTTGCTCTTTAACACTTTGATGAAACATGGAATGTATTAATGGGTTACTTTCTTGAGGTTTGGGATCAATTATCTGGTTTTCAGATGTAAAACCAGGTGCACATAAAGGCTTGTCCTTTCTTGCTACAGTTTCTGGACCTACTGATCCCTCCAGATGCCCTGTATATGACAACTTATTTACAACTGTAGTGTCCATTATAGATGATGATTTAACACTTGAGGTGTCCGATTCAGCTGTTTGGTTAAATTCACAGTCTAGTTTGTCATTATTAGATGATGTGGCGGCACCTTTACAAAGGACTGATGATACATTTAACTCTACCTTCTGTTTAGGTGATTCAACAATGCCCGAGGCATTTTTATCAAATAATAACGGCATCTTTATTACACTGGCATTAACATCTACGACTATATCATCTTCTGTAATGTCTAACTTCCTGAGATTATTTTTAGATGTCACTTCACTAAGATCCATAACTGTAACATCACCCCTAAAGATGGATGAAGAATTCTCAACTTGATCCTCATTTGGAAAAAACGGAATATCATGAATTCTCTGCTTAGTGTCATCAGGATCTTCTAGGAGACTTTGATGATTGTATTTATGCATGTGCTTATCTCCTTCCTGCTGACTTGCAGTAGATATTGAGTGGTGGAAGTCTAACTTAGAATGTTTGGGCACTTTTGGCAACTCACATGCATGCTTTGCCAGTGAATCAAGTTCTACATATCTGTGTCCAGTCTGAACATCAATTTTACATTTCGTTAACACTTCAGTATATGGAATATCACCATTCTCTTGCTTAAAATCTGTCTGAGTTGAGATAATGCTATCAGCATTTGTAGACAACCTTCTTTGATCCCCTTCTGAAGACCGGGAAAGCTCTAACTGATAAAGACATTCAAACTCAGAAAGTTCCTCAAACAAATCTTGATCAATCAATCCATGTTTAAGAGACTCGATGACAGAAAAACGTATTCCTGATAAATGATGGATTATTCCGCCATCTTGAATTTGCTTTGATAAAAGTAGGACAGCATCATTTCTGTTAATATAACCTTTACGGATAGCCTCAACTAAAGGCAAAGGTTTCTTAGATTTTGGATCTGCGATCCCACTTGACTCTAACTGTAAACTTAGGAGTTTCTGTTTGATGGTTTTATCTGAAAATTTCCCCTTAGCAGCTTTTTCTAACTTTATTAGTTCTTCCTTATCAGAAGGATTTACTAAGTTCAAACTAGAAGCCAATGTGACAGATATCCTCTTGCCTCTTTTCACATCATGTACACCCCCAGTGATAACCTGAACATCTAAAATACTTTTGGCTACCTCTTCAGCAATGAGTTCTGCTTTCAATGCTTCCTGAACAGAATAGATCTGGTTGTTTTGCATGTCCACAACCCCAGCGACTGACTTGTCCGAGTTGAAGACTTTTTGCAGGAGACTCTCATCCAGTAGCCCCTCATCTATCACATCTGGGATTGTTAATGCTTCACATGTCAGGGAATCAAAAAATCCAGAGAACAATCCTAGTCTCTCCATGAGTCGTAGAGCAGTGTGGCTTGAAATTGCACCCATAGCAACTGCCTCATTTAGCAGCAGCTTCTGATTGGAATTTGTGTCTATAATACCACCATGTAGTATCTGTTCTGAAAGCATATCTAAAGTATCCTCTTCTTCCATGTCAAAGAAAACACTTTCAACAGAAGCCGTATCTCTAAAAATATTTGTTGATGTATCCATTTCTGCTGATTTCCGGTTGTCACTTTTAGAGTTATCTACAATATTGTGCTTTGAATTTAACTGAAGGTGTGCTACACCTTGACATGCAATTTCACCTTTAACAACATCTTCATTTTTGCTAGAAGATATTTCTAATACAGATTTATTGATATGTCTTTGAAACTCTGTTTCTTTGCGCAAGCTTTCAGGCTGAGATATAATGCATGGTTGGCTATCAGTGGGACCCCTTTTAATGGGGGTCAACGATTCTTTCATAGAATCACTTATTCCGCTACTATGGAGAATGGTATGACTGATGTCATTTTTGGTTGGCTCTCTGTGGGTTCTGCTACTATGGAGAATGGTATGACTGATGTCATTTTTGGTTGGCTCTCTGTCAAGCATTACTTGTGTGGAGGCCAAGGGCTGTTCATCAGCAGCAGCAATGTGTTTAGAGGCATTTTGTACTTGAGTTTGAGTTGAACTAATAGGTTGAAAAGATGTCTCCTGTTCTTGAGGCTGACCCCGACACAAGGGCAAACTGCTCTCTCTTGGCAACGGGCACTGATCCGGCTCCTTCTCTGTGTCTGTATTTAGGTCTGCAAGAGCTGCCATAAGTTCAGGTTCTGTGGTCTGTTCTAGATCATGACAATGCTCTTTGGCAAAGTGTTTAAGATCAGGACTCTCCCTTAAGCATGCATCTTTCTCTTCATTTTCACTATTTTTAATTAGCAACAGTCTTTGGCCATTATGAATATTTATGTAGCTCAAATGTCTAACAGAAGACACCAGATTTCCTTTGTCCTCAGATTCTGAATTCCGTAAAATTTTCCAGAAGCTATTGTCAACAGTCAGCGAACTGGTATTTCCAGACACAGGGAATGGCTGGACTCCAGACTGCTGGTTGCTTTCTGCTGACAGACTGGAGACTATATCCGGAATTACGGTAGACTTCAATGTTTTTGCAATGCTTTCCCCTAATATACCACACTTAATGGCTCTGTCCCAAGACAAAACTTCTTTGTTTTCTAACACATATAGGCCTTGAATTTTTTGTCTGTTGCCAAGAGTTTTCATTGCCAACTCAGTAGACACATTGCCTTCCTGAATGGCATCGGACACGGGAAGGACTTCACCAGACTCTGGCCACAGAAAACCTTGCAGTGAAGCCAGGGACTCCAATAAAACAAGGGCGAGTTTTGGGGCTATAAGATGACATTGAACTGCTTCCTCCAAAGATATCCTTTGCTCAGTTGCAAAATCAAAAATGCCACCATCAATAAGCTGTCGTGTAAGGAGAGCACAAGCCATATCTTTATCCATTAAATGGTATCTCACGGCTTCATCAACACCAAGTCTATGCCCAGTTTTTGGATCTACTATTCCACCTGCAAACAACTGGGCCTCTAAAAGTCTTACAGCTATGTGACGATCAATAAGTCCTTCCTGCACTGCCTTAAAGATACTAACTTTTTTGCCTGATTTGAGACACACCATTCCACCGGCTAGCTGTTTGACTGGAATAAGCCTCAGTCCAGTGGACTCATGAATGATGCAGTTTTCCAGGAGTTCTGCTAAAGTCACTAGTTTTGCAGTGTTTGGATCAATAAACTTTTTACAAGATGTTTCAATTTTTTCCATTAAGTTGCTATTAAGTAACATGTCATGGATAAACTTCTCTGCATCAGCGGACGACAGAAGCATGCCAGAAGACTGATAGATATTCAAGATTTTCAGGCCAACACTTTCAGAGATTTCATTTTCTTTAACTGCAGTAATGAGGCCTTGGATTTTATGCTTTACAATTTTGTGCTTGTCTAGCAATGCCTTAGCTATGTTTAAATATTTAAGACACTGGAATATCCTTTGATCAATAATATTCCTCTCAAGAGCGCCTTCTAAAGTCACTTTCTCGTTTGTTTCAGGAAAAATCAGGCCAGTCAGGACAATTTGGACTTCCAAAAGCATGAATCCAGTATCTTGGTCAATAAGCCCTTTCTGCATCGCCCAGAATATGGGAAATATCTCCATGGATCCCAAATCTATAACTCCAGCAATTGCGTGGTTCTCCTAAAATGAGAGAAAGACAATATTAAAATTAGGAACCATGTATTTACCAAATGGAAAAAAAAGGCTGCAGAAATTTGAAAAAGAAATCACCATGCATTTCTAAAGCTACTAACATTAGGTAACAGAAGTATTAGCAAGCACTATAGACAGACGGCAGCAAATATGCAGCACAAAACTGTTAGGGTATGTGTACACAACATCTTTTACAGGTGGATTGCACCTGAGAAGAGCTTAAAAAATGCTAAAAAGAATTAACATATGCACTGCAATGTCAAAATGACTTGCTCTGCATTAAAATCCATACAGACATCTCCAGGGAGGGGACATGACCCCCTTACATTGAACATATGGGAAGAGAGAAAGAACTAACACTTCAGATTCCTTTGAAGTAGAACTCCACATTGAACATATGGGATTAATTATAGCTGGGAAGAGAAAAATAAATTATAGCTAGAGAAGAGAAAGAGCTAACACTTCAATCTCCAATGAAATAGAGGCCTTCTGTAATGACCAGGTAATCGCAGTGACATTCACCCCCCTTGGCTCACAACCTGGAGTTTCATAGTTTCTTTTGAGGGTTAGCATAAGTTCACGTAAAAAACATGCCTACAACTGTAAACATTCCGTCTTCCTTTTATTGTGAAGCAAACAAATAGGACAAAATAACTGAAAACTTCAGTATACATAACTATTCACACCACCCTTAAAGTAAGCACTTTGTAGAGCCTCCTATTGCAGCAATTACAGCTGCAAATCACTTTGGATAAGACTCCATGAGCTTTCCACATCTTGCCACTGGGATTTTTGGACATTCATCAAGGCAAAACTGCTAAAGCTCCTTCAAGTTAGATGGTTTCCTCTTTTGAACAGCAATCTTCAAGCCTGACCACAGATTCTCCATCAGATTAAGGTCTGGGCTCTTAACTAGGCCACACCAAAACAGTTACACGTTTCCCCTAAAGCACTTGAGTGTTATGTTAGCAGGATGCTTTGGGTTATTGTCTTGTTGGAAGGTGAACCTCCAACCCAACCTGAAATCAATGACAAAAACAGGTTTTGCTCAAAAATATCCCTGTATTTCGCACCATCCATCTTCCCCTCAACTCGGACCAATTTCCCTGTCCCTGCTGCTGAAAACAGCACCACAGCATGATGTTGCCACCACCAAGTTTCACTGTGGGGATGGTGTTTTTCAGGAGATGAGTGGTGTTGGTTTTACGCTAGACTTAGTATTTACCTTAGTGGCTAAAAAGCTCAATTTTGGTCTTATCTGACCACAGCACCTTCCTTCACACATTTAAGGAGTCTCTGACATGTCTTTTGACAAATTCAAAATGAGCCTTACAATTTTTGTGTGTAAGTAAAGGCTTTTTTTTTGTCCCCTCTCCATATAGGCCACCGCTATAGAGTGTATGGCTTATTGTGGTCGTATGGACAGATACTCCAGTCTCTGCTTGGTAACTCTGCAAATCCTTCAAGGTTACCTTTGGTCCCTGCGCTGCTTATCTGAATAATGCCCTCCTTGCCCGGGCTGAGAGTTTTGGTGAGCGGCCCTCTCTAGCCAGGTTTGTTGTAGTACCATGTTCTTTCCATTTGATGATAATGGATTTCATGATGCTCCGTGGAATAATCAGAGATTGGGATACTTTTTTTTTTTAGAACCCAACCCTGAGTTGTACTTCTCAACTACTTTGACCCTGACTTGTTTGGGGATCTCCTTGGTCTTCATGGTGTGGTTTGGTTAGTGGTGTCTCTTATTAATTGTGTTGCTGCCTCTGTGGATTTTCAGAAAAGGTAAAATGTATATACTGACAGACATGTGACACTTATATTGCACACAGGTAGACTTCCTTTCACTAAGAATGTGACTTATGAAGGTAATTACTTGCACCAAAAATTTTTAGGGGCTTCATAGCAAATGGGGTGAATACCTTTGCACATGACAATTTTTAAGTATTTGATCCCATGAATTTAATTTATGCCTATATCTTTTTGCCATCACCAACTTAAGACTATTTAGTGCTGCTGCATTACAACAAATCGTATTACAAAAACATTTAAACACAGGTTGTAATGTAATGAAATAGGTAAAAAGCCAAAGGGGTGAATACTTTAATGTATAGCGGGGAGAGTTGCTGGGAAAAAGTCATCAAGTTTGAGATTGGTTTGGAAGCGTGCTTCCTCGCTTCTGCGTAAACAAAAGAGCTTCTTCTAATCAAATAGTATTCTTGGACGTTTTAGAGCCAATGGTCAGTGATCAATATTGGGGTTTGCATCAATCCGATATTTAGGGGAGATATTTTTTCGACGTCACAGTGAAGGGACTAACATAACACATTCAGTCACATCACTGTAAGGCTATTCTAACCTCTTCAATTTAATAACGGGTCTGATGGTGCTATCCAGGCCATGTTTCATCACTATAGACCAATAAAATCACAATAAGGTTTTGTCTGTCCTCCAGGGACAAAGACATCCTGTAAGTTGCGGATCTCATGGAATTCTCCAAAAACCTAGCACATGCCACAACCAGCCCCCACGTGAGTTTATCAAGGGGGGGGGGCATAGCACTGAGCTAATAAAAATGAAAGTTTGGGTCTTATTCTTTGTTCATTCTGGAAGACATAAGTTCGCTGTGACAGTGTTCCATTTTCCCACTCAGAGAGATTCCCTGTGCTAAGCTTTAAGGGAACCTGTTGGGCAGGATTGTGCACAGTAACCTACACACAGTGTCAGGTGGGCGCCGTTACACTGAATAAAATGATTCCTTGGTTGATGAAATCCGTCTTGTGGCTGTTTCTTAATCTTTATTTTCAGTTTTGTGTTAATGAGATTCTCGTGTCCTAACGTGGGGTTGGTGTATGTGGTGCTCTGATTAGCTATTCATAATGCAGACTGCTGACAGGTCACTGATCTGCCCCCTAGTTTGCATAAAGAATACCAGCATATGCTGAATAATAATAATAAAAAAAAAAAAAACGCGTCTGCAGGCAGGTGTCGGCCAAAATCGCATTTTTTGTGTGCCAATAATACATTTTATTCAGGTTATTCAGCTAGGGGAAAAAAAAATAAATTTGAAAACAGCGCCTGCGCAGTAGCTATTGGTGTCTAGCTATGATCTGATCGCTGCTACTGCACATGCGCCGGCAGCGCCATCTTACTGGAGAAGAAAAAAAAAATTCCTCCTCCAAGATGGCGCCTCTCGCGCCTGACCAGTAGCAGCTGGTGATGGAGCCACCGGCGCATGCGCAGTAGCAGCTATCGGATCACAGCTTGACACTGATAGCAGCTACTGCACAGGCGCGGTGGGCGCCATTTTCAAATTGAATTTTTTTGTTCCCCCTAGCTGAATAACCTGAATAAAAGTTATTATTAGCACACAAGACATGCGATTTTGCAGCAGAGCAAGTGCTGCCTGCAGAAGGGTGCTTTTTGTTTTTTTTAAGTATATACAGATATTAATTATGCAAACTAGTGGGCAGGTCAGTGAGGGATCAGTGACCTGTCAGTAGTCTGCATTATGAATATCTAATCAGAGCACCACATACACCAACCCCGCCTTAGTGCACGAGAATCTTATTAACACAAAACTGAAAATAAAGATTAAACAATCACAAGACGGATTTCATCAACCAAGGCATCATTGTACTCAGTATAACGGAGCCGACATGACAATGTGTGTAGTAGGTTACTGTGCACAATCCTGCTGACAGGTTCCCTTTAAAGCCATCTCCGCGACATCAGGTTTAGTCATTTTGTTTCATTGTCCCTTTTATTTTATGTAATTGTATTGCTTTGTTCCCATTTTGTTTCATCTTTGTATATTTTTATAAAGACTGCCCACCTTTCCAGATTAAGTATATAAAATGTAATAGCTCTGTTCCTCTTGCTCTGTAAACTGCACCCCTGTAACCATATGCCACCTGTAACGGGTATCAAATCGGCCTGTATAAACGATTGGTGGTGGCAGCTAGTGGTTCCCTATAGTAACTGTAGAATTGCCAGGGGGAAGGGGGTGCACGCTTGTGTGTATGTTTGAATCGGAGGTATGTTTACTGTACATTCACTGTTAGTTCCCCAATAACTGACTTAGAAACGGAAGCAGACAACCTCGCCCATCACTCGTCAGCCACTTGTGTAATTGTCCAGACGTTTGGAGGCAGCAGAATTGTGTTCCCCTGACAAACTGGTGACAGCGGTGGGATCTGCTTGATCTCTCCGGTGTCATCTGTGACAAAGTGGTAACAGTGGTGAAATTTGCGTGATCGGTGTAAATCTGTGACAAAGTAGCCAGATCTGTGCGACCCCCTGGATGTCATCCTTGACAATATAGGTCACTGATTTTGTTTTCCTGAAGCGTCTTCTGCTTGACCAACACGCCATCTATAACACACCGTGTGTGCACATACCCTAATACTATTAATAAAAAAATAAAAATTAAAAAAAAGGACCAGTACAGAACAAAAAAAACTGTAGAAAAAAAAATCAACTTTCTAGGATTTTAAGATGCCCACCACCAATAATTATTGCAATAAATTATTAATTTTTTTCCACCAACACAGACCATGCACCTTATCCATACGTACAGACTAACAGATGAAAGACATATTAGAACATGTACTTCTACCTTTGGCTAGGCCCACGTACCTACTTGGTTGTTTACAATCCTATCTACATGCACATAACAAAATAAGGAAAACGGAGGTTAAAGGACAGTAAAGTTACAAAAGAGGACATACAAAGTTTTTACTTACCAGGGTCGCAAGTGTCATGGAAAATTGACAGACAAGAGAACCTTACGTGACGATGTATAACACACAGGAAAAGCTTTGATGTTAGCTTCCAGCATGCCAGCATTGTTTGCAACACGGAACCCCAGGTACAGGGATCTTCCACTCCATAGTTTATTTTTTTACGAATAGAGGTTTGTATTTAGCCTCTGGATGGTTAGTTATACTCAGAAGCAGGGGTGCTAGTTAATTGTTTTTAGGACATAAACAGGACACATCGTGCTCGGTAAATACACTTCCACATCGTTAATTGTGCTCCACCCTTCCATCAAGTTTGTTAAAAGCAAAAAAGTGAAAACGGTTACTGTAGAACAAACACTTCAAGGTGACCGTGGTAGTTTCACTCTCTACTGAGACATTCGCGTGTGTGTATTAAACACGACAGAAACGGCACAAACACAAATGTGGTTAGGATATGTGACCAACAATGTGCACAAAGAAGCGCAACACAAATGACATACGGTTAACAGAAACCTTAAGGGGATTGTGCAGCCCTGATTTAAAGAAAAAAAAAAAAAAAAAAAAAAAAAAAAAGAAGACAGCAAAACAGGTTTTCTCCCCACCATCACAAGTCTCCATACTTCCGGTCTAGTCCTATAAGCAAATGACCGCTGCAGGCAATCACTGGCCACAGCGGTGACAATTAAAACACACAGAGAACAGGAAGTACTAAGATTGACAAGGGAGCGGCCAGAGAGTGGTAAGGTGAATTTTTTGTTTTACAGCATTTTTTTCTTTAAAAAGTTCAGAGGTGCACAACCTCTTTAAAAATAATGGCAGCACTTGAGAAGAGAGAGGCGCCAGTCAGCATTTCAGTGCAAGACTGCTAACAAAGGGATGTAGCTTAGTAGTATGGTATTTCATCAGTAATAAAGGCTCCAGAGAAGCCTCATACTATTGAGAGATATAAAGGGAATAGTAGGTAAAGTACTAGTTTTTGTAACGAAGGCTTAACCTTGGCAGAAGTCACATAATATCGCTCTCTCCTCCCAAGACAGATGACAACACTATCATTTAGTGCATCTATTTATAAAATGCGTGTGAGCACGGTCATTAATGTCTCTACATACGATTATTACCATTACACACAGATTTCTAGAAGTAAAATGGGGGCATCATTCCATACCTTCTGCTCAGCCTCCCGAGCAAGCTGGGAATGAAGCACTTGTATCTGGTTGTCAGACTCTTCGCAAAGCCTGTTATAGGCTCCCTTCAGCTCCTGGATCTGAGAGGAGATCTCCGCTTTCTCCTCAGGTGACAACCTGTTGAAACAATATGGACACAGATGTTAAGGTTTCACAGTAATTAAATACCCACGAATATACATTTCATTATCAGGATGGCAAGAGGAAAAGGACAAAGATATGGGAAAAAAACAGGAATTCTGCTTTGGCAAACATGTAATCTCGTAGCCTACAGGTTGTTTAGATGCATCAATAATAGTGTGAAATGGGTATTCCAGACTGAGGCATTCATCAACTACCCATCTGACAGGCGATAAATGCTAGATCTTGGGGGGTCCAACCGCCGCTTCATTCAAACAACTCCTAGTTTTACCTGGAGGTGACAGGGGACTAAAACTCCCAGTTCTGGTGACCATGGAGGTCCCAGCAGTCGCACTTCCACTAATCCAGCATTTCCCATCGAGCTAGGGGACATTTAATAAATTTCAGGCTGAAACTGCCAACAGCAGAAGAAAAAGGGATCCTATTTTTCTCCCCCAAACTAATGTCATCTGTGTAAAGGCACTGTAATGCTGATTACATGACTTTACTTTAGAAAACTGTATTTTTGCATCAGAGAAATGTGCTGTTGAATAGTTATGTGAATAGGTGGGCACTGCACATACGGCTCTGCTGCCTCTCTTCAATATCCTACCCTAAGAATCTTGGGGTAACACTGCAGCAAGACCTTTGCCCAAAGGCTTCTCATGCTTGTGTGAATAAATCCTAAATCCTATAAGGCACACATCTTAATACAGAATTAAGGCACTCACTTATCGCTGTTCTTGGCTAAAAAGATCTGCATAGCTTTAATAGCTTCAGAAACGTCATCTTTTTTTGACAGAAGCTCTTCACTTAATGCCTATGAGAAAACAAAAACAAATAAAGGCATCATAGTTTAGTTAAGATAATTCAAGTAGAATTCTCAAAGGTTCACAAAACATGAAATGACCCCACAAAAATCTGTCACATTTACAACCTCAGTGTAAAGAGGACCTGTCACCAGGTCCAAAAGTAAACAGTTTTTGTCTTATTTTACTTTTTTCTGCTCCTCTGATTATTCCATTTTGCTTTGGCGTCTTTTTTCTTTTTAATTTGGCATATAGTTCCAAAAATATAGGTTTTTTAACTTCGTGCTAAATTTAAGGTCTTTACCAAGGAGGCGTGTCTTACAGTGTATAATGTAGAGCAGCATAAAGACACCCCCCCAAAGTCTTGTGGCTACAATAACCATACGAATACAATTTATGGGGTAAGTTACAATAACTTACAGTTTTTGCCATAAATGGTTAAAGATAATGCCCCTAAAAATCCCCATATTCCTGTGTCCCGGCACAAGCTCTGCTTTCATTGTGATCACTTCCTCTTCAAAATGCTCTGCTGCCTTCTGACTACATTTCCCATCATCTCATCTCTAACTATGACCTACAGAGCCATCCACAACCTGTCTCCTCCATACATCTGTGACATGGTCTCCCGGGATTTACCTACACGCAACCTCCGATCCTCACAAGATCTCCTTCTCTACTCCCCTCTTATCTCTTCTTCACTCAACCGCATACAAGACTTCTCCCGTGCTTCCCCATGCTCTGGAACTCTCTACCCCAACATATCAGACTTTCCCCTACCACAGAAAACTTCAAAAACAACCTGAAGACCTACCTCTTCCGACAAGCCTACAACCTACAGTGATCCTCAGTCTACTGAACCACCGCACGACCAGCTCTACCCTCTCCTAGTGTATCCTCACCCATCCCTGAAGACTGTGAGCACTCGCGGGCAGGGTCCTCTCTCCTTCTGTACTTGTGTGTGCCTTGTTCTGCTCATATTTATTGTACTTGTCTATATTTGCCCCTTTCACATGTAAAGCGCCATGGAATAAATGGCGCTATAAAAATGTATAATAATAATAACAATTATCTCTTGTGCTGGGCTGTAAACCGGCAGTGAGCACAGCCCCAGTAACTGCCAAAACCCCCCTCACTCCGTTTCCAGCATCACATACAGCATCAGCACAATCTCCTGTACAGGACACTGGTACAGGAAATAGGAATAATGCACAAAGCACCAGAACAGCAGACCTGCCAGTAATTATCATCCCATACTACCCCCACCTCCCCCAGTGATGATTGGATGGATGGGGAGAGATATATGATGGTATTCATATAGTGGAGAGAATACAGGAGGATATGTATACATTACACAAGGTATAAAGCAGTGTGTGTAAATATCTACAGTATACACATTGCTGTATGCATAAAGATACAAGGGAGGGCAGTGCCTGCAAGGGGGAGGTGAAGCAGCGCCTGCTGGGAACAGCATGCACAAGAGCAGTGTGAACGCCCACCAATCAGATTTCAAAGCCTGAAACTCAGGGAGATTTTGAGGTCATTTCATAGAAGTCAGGGAATTCTCAGGCAGAAGTCATGTGACCAGGAGAGCAGCTCAGGGTACAGAAGGATTTGAGATAGTAAGGTGTTTAGTGCAATGCTCATCTATGGCCAAATGAAAGGAACTTGGAATGTAGTGGCCAGCCCCTTTAATATGTATCAGGAGCTTTCCCAGAATACACGCTGAATGCACATTAAAAATGTGATGTGAATCTGGCCTTACATACACAAAGAGTAGAAAACGTAAACTGCTTTTCTCATACATCATTCATGGATATGTAGAAAGTGCTGGGTGCTCCCCAGAATAGAGCAAAAAATACAGAGTTACACCGAAATCGCAGAATGTTTTTGTACATTATAAGGAAAACGGCAAAAATACTAGAAATTACAAGCCAATAGTAGCTGCGTACCTTTTTCTCTGAGATTGACTTTTGCAGGTCAGCTCTGTTCCCTCCACTGGCTGACACCACACGGGAGAGACTAGAAACCCAGCTAGACAGATGCTTCAGATCCTCAATATGCTTTTCTTTCTCCTCATCAAGGACTTTCTACAGTGATGGAAAAGAATACATCATCATGCCACACGCACATGCTTCACCGCTCCACATCTACGACTACTACATACTGTCCATCTTAGGATAATGGATTACTAGTCATGGTGTTATCAATTATAGCCTACATTGTAAGTGTGAACCACAATCACGTATCAAGGATGTCACCATAAAAGCACATATTATAGCCAGCCTGTTTGGTAGAAATGTTGCAGTTTAATATCTTAATTTTGATTGATATGCATTTTTGTCATTTGAAGACCCATAGCAGAGGAAGTGTGCTTTTACCGTTTACTGTATAGAATTCCGATGCATCATTCTTTCCAAGTCCATGCTTTCTTGGGGCAGGCAACTCTCCAACAATATTGTCTGTAAATCCAGCAAGAAGTGCCCGAGGCACCGGATGTATCCGTAAGATAAAGGTCCTATGTGGCCAAAACATTTTAATGCTTTAACCAATAAACTAACTGACCGAGGAATAAATCCTGTGCCTTTGACACTTTTTGCCAAGTGTGCCTATACCCTCACTTTAATCAATGCTGCTAGTGGTCTCAGAATATTTCTATCACATATGTGAATATCTACAAATCCCCTCAATACACATCAGCCAATCTTACGCCATGAGCATATTGGATGAGAATAGAAAGATATACATCTTCCATCAAGTAACAAGAAATAATAAGGCTCTGCAGTACCTCCTCGTCTTCAAGTCTCCTTAGGGAGTCGCTGATGTACTTCACATGCTGCGTAGTTAAAGTCACCAGAGCAGTATAGCGAGTGCGGAGATCCATAAACTGAACAAAGAAAAAAGTGCAGGATTTGTAGAGCAGTAAAACCAAATATACAAGCTGATCTAAAACACGACACCCTACCTCTTGAGTGATAACATCTGAGGTAGACGGCATTCTTCTCCGCTTCAATGGCGACTTCTGCTGCGATTCTACAAAGGCCTTGTAGGTCATCAACTGCAGTTCATAATCCTTGAAAAAATAATTAGTCGAGCACATTTTTAATAAACTAGGCGTCACTGATTGGAGAAACAGAACTGAAATGGATGCTGAATACTCTTCGGAGCGCTCACCTTCACAGACACCGAGTACTGCTGGGAGAGGCCTTGACATTCATCTAGACGAGACTGATTCCGCTCTATTTCAGCCACCAGTGCCTAAAAATAAAAATATGACTGTGGTCACAATATGAAGGGGGAAGAGCAGTGATCATACATTCTTTATGAAATCAATAGACTATAAAAAAGCCTGACCTTTCCAATATGTACCAGAACAATTTATATACTAAATCTAAACCATACAGACTAAATTATACAACGATTGGTACTTTTAGACAGGCCAATCCTGGTCGCTAAACACGTACATGCGTTCGGAGGGCACTTCAAAACCACTCACGGGAACGTATCTGCATACAACGCATGTTCCTGCGTACGCAATGTTGAATATAGGTACGCAGGACGCATGCGGAAGTAGGTGGATCTTAAGGAAAGAAGTACGCAGCCCTACGCTGCGGACACAAACGCTAGTGTGTAACCGGCCTAATTCATTAAGAGGCACACGCCACTTAAAGAATTCACTGCCTCTAGTGAGTGGCGTGCTCTTCTGTTTGCTGCACCAGAAATGCTACTCCAGTCAGACTGGAGTAGCATTTCTGGTGTACGAATTGCGTCATTTTCAATGAATTTGGCGCCCCAGTTCGACCCATTTCAGCAGAGCTAGGTCAAACTGGAGAAAAAAGCACAAAGTCGCAAAATTTTGCAAATTTTCAAAGCTTTTATGTCAATATTTTGGTGTGAAAGGGTTGATGAATTGGCCTCACAAGATCATTACTGGAGCAATGCTGTATAGATTCCTGGGCCCAGATTCATCTAAGCTTTTATACTAGTAATAAGCTTTGAAAAACTGGAAAACTTTGAACAATGCAAGGCTGAGCAAAAACGCAACTTTTGTTACTTTTACACCATTTTCGCCCAGCTCCAGCAAAGTAGGAAAAGCAGGAGAAGGATGGAACGGTGCAACCGCCACTCGACAAATTCATGACGAGCAGCGTCATTCATTAAGCTACAAATCTTACTCCAATCTGCCAAAACTTACCGTTTGTTCATTTAACTGCTCAGACAAGACTCGCCTGTCTTCTGACTGTCCAGGCTTCATCATTTCCTGCTGTGATTTTGTGGCCTCTATCCACTGGATTAAACTCTCATGGCGCCCCCTGTAACTTTTCAGTACTTCTCGTATTGTGGCCAATTCCGATTGCCTTCATTTCATTAAAGGAGACAGGGTAAGTAATCAGAGTGCAAATCTCATTTTGATGAAAATAAAAAGGAAAGCACATACCGTGTTTCCAGTTGAGTGTGCACACCACCCCACCGCTCGCGAAGCTTCACAGTCTTTTCTTGAAATTGATCTACATCAAGACTGCGCTCTAGAGTTCTCTGATTTAGGCGATCTCTTACTTCTTTTGATTTGGCGACATCCTCCTCCAGTGCAGAAATGACACTGCCTTTCGCTATTGCTTCATTCAGCCATTGCTGTAAAACATCAGGTGGATCTCTATATAGTCTTTTATCAAATATGTTCAAGTGTTCACCAAAATTAAAGGTATAATGCACATACCTGTAATAACTCTTGTTGACAATGAATAGCAACCGAATCTGCAGCAATGGTGTCTTCCTGACTCAGCCGGGTCTCAAAGCCTTTAACAAGAGCTTCTGCACCCTGCAGACTCCGTATAACTACGTCTACAGTTTTCAGTCTAAGAAGTTAGAATAATAGTCATAGGGCTATACAGTAACATGGGGCAGAGAACAAGCCAGGGCTCGCAACATAATAAAAGCCTACCCAAACACTATAACAAGCACAGCATCAACAGCACCTCTGTGTCACATCCTACGAATCCTAAATCACCACTTTTATCTTGTGCCAGTAAAAAACTGAACTCAAAAGTCTATAAAAAAAAAAAGTCTCTTCACGTACTTTACAAAAATGCTAAAATCTGCATATATGTATAGTATTTGGTTTACTGAATACCATAGTAGGTCTACTAAGCTATATATCATATCAAAAAAGGTCTGCAGCCACAAACACATACTGGTCCAGTGTATGAAAAAAGGAACACTTTTTGGCTTATAATACAATAGGTGCCTATGAATACGTTCAGCATGACGCCAGACACCGTCATGGCATGCACGCGCACAAAATATACAGCCCAACTGTGATGTGAAGTGGCCCCAAAATTGATAATGAACAATAATTAAGAACATAATAATCTGTAAATACATTTTTTTTTATACAGAAAGTGGGTGTCATATTGATAATAAAAGCAGTACTTATCACCAGTTTGGGACTGACTTCTTTATATTTAATAAAAAGGTGGGCAGCCCCAGACAGGTGATTTTTCTTTCTCGCTTCATTGGGGGACACAGGTAACCATGGGTGTATGCTGCTATTACTAGGATGCTGACACTATGCAAAAAAAGGAAAAGTGGCTCCTCCCCCGGCAGTATACACCCACCGACAGGCACCAAGTACCTCAGTTTGTGCTTAGTGTCTGTAGGAGGCGGACCTGGATCTGATCCCAGATCCGCAGCTAATCCTTTTTCTTTTCAGGTCATGTCATGTGTTATAAATTTTTTCCCTTTGTTTTTCAGGCACAGCTTCAGGGTAACAGGGTGTAAATTCTCACCCTTCTTTCCCACATTTATGCAGCTGAGCGAGCGGTGTGGTGTTACCCACATCGCAACTCTCAGGCCCGCAAGCAGGATCTTATCCCCAGTCACCCTCACGGGTGCTCCAGGGTGATTTCCGGTGGCTGGTCCTTGCCATTTCCCCTCCTTGGAAAGGGCTGAGAGGAAGATGGTGGTCACCAGCGGTGGCCTCCCCCTTTCTTTGTAAGGGGTTGATGACGTCTTCTGCACCGTCCGGAGACGGTGCGGGAAGGAGGATCTTCGTTCCCAGCGACCCTCTTCACCCGAGGGCCCCTGTGGTGATCCTCAACTCATCTCTGAAGAGGAGCCGGACACAATTTTCAGGTATGTATGTCTTGCCCTGTCACTCTTCCCCCCCCCACGAGCTCCAGCGGTGCAAGGTTCTTCACCACTGCAGACTCACCTTATTCCCCGGCACCATAGGACCTACCGGTGTCCGTGCCACATTTTGAATTTCGCACCCTCCTCCATAAGAATGCGCGCGTCTCCCTCATCCGGCGTGTCAGCCTGTCGGCTTTTACTTTCGCTTTCTCCAGGGGGCTTCCTCTTGACGCCCCCTGCTCTGCGCGCGTTCCCTTGGGGCCGTTTTTTACCATATCAGAGGCCGTATATCAGCACGGTACACGTACCCCTTGCCTGTCAGCCTATCACAAGGGCACTTTCACTTTGAAGCACGCAGTTTCCCCTGTCTGACCGCGCCCCCTTAGGCGAGCACCCAATCACGCTGCTCAGCAGCTAAGCCACGCCCGCCGCTCGCATCACCAAGGTCCTTGCGTGTCTCCATATTGGACGCCGCGCAGCCGCTGGAGCTCCAGTCAGGACACAGCCCTGCCCATTATCGTTCGTGACGGACACACAGCTAAGATTGGGTCTGCAGCTGCTCACTGGTACCGGGTAGGCTCTGCCTTTTTTCCTTCCTAGCCTCTGTGCTACTAAATAGCACTCCTCCGCAGTATCACCCTACCTATGCCCAACTCCACAAGGGCTTCTTGTCCTAAGCCCATTGTGAATAATTACGCCTGCTGCAAGAGAAAGTGGCCTTCAGGTCAGTTGTCTCCTTTCTGCCCGCCCTGCAGTCCTTTCACCAGGTCTGCCTCATAGGAGCACTCTGACTCCCGGGATGAGAGCAATCCCCTTCCCCCAGAGTGGGCCGTTGCCATGTCTCAGTCGGTCTCCGACCTGACTAAAGTATCCTAGTCCCTGGTCCAGGTCCTGGAACGCCTTCCACAGCTATCTGCAGCCACCAGTGCTCCAAACGCCTCTCACTGCGATTCGCATGCACCTGACCTCGACCTTTAAAGGGACAGATCGGTTAGGAGTTCTAGGAAGTGGGCTCTGTCTGGCTCATCTTCCAGCTCTTCGGGCCCTTCCGTAGCATCCAGGCTGCCCTCCTCTTCCCGGTTCCCCTCCTCCTCGGACCTTGGTTCGGAAGTGGTTTCCCAGTCCGGGTCTGACTCAGATACAGACCAAACGTCAAAGATGCAGGACATAGCAGATAGCCTTATCGCGGCTATTACTCAAACTCTCAAACTAAAAGAGGAACAGCTGCCCTCCCAGAACCCCTCTGTCTCATTCAAATCGGTATAGCGTCCCTCCGGAACCTTTCCCAATCACAAGGAGTTTGATTCTACCCTGTCCAAGCACTGGGAACATCCCGAAAAGGGCTTTCCGGGAAGGAAGAACCTAGACGTGCTATATCCCTTTAACGAGGATCTTCTCAACAAATAGGCTGAGTCCCCTAAGGTGGATCCGCCGGTCTCTCGTCTGTCCTCCAAGACGGTCCTGTCTATACCGGACGGTGCATCTCTTAAAGACGTGTCAGACAGGCGTTTTGAGTCACTGGCCAAATCGGCTTTTGGAGGCGACTGGTGCCTCCCTCTGCCCCAGTTTCGCCTCCACCTGGGTGGCGAAATCCATCTCGGCCTTGGCCAAAACACTTTGCAAAGGCATCTTAGCAGCAGCTCCTCCAGATGAGCTAGCAGAGCTGGCAAACCAGATTGCTCACGCCGGCAAATATCTTCTGGCTGCCTCCTTGGATGCGGCCGGCTGTTCCGCCAGAGGAAGCAGCAACATCGTTGCCATACGCCGCATCATTTGGTTGAAGGCATGGAATGCAGACTCAACCTCTAAGAGGTCTCTCACCAACCTGGCTTTCCAAGGTTCTAGGCTTTTTGGGTCCAGACTGGACCAGATCATTTCGGATGCTACTGGAGGTAAAAGCACCTCTCTACCTAAACGTCCTTTCAACAGGAAAGGTCCTTGGCCTTTTAGGTCCTTTCGACCTTTCCCATCTTCAGAAACCTCCTCCCAGCAGGACCGTCCCTCCGCTTCAGGGGAAAGGAAAAATCCATACTTCAAGCCTGCGCCTCATTGGAGGCCAAAGGGCCGCCCCTCCAAGTCCTCTTGGTCCCGCTCCAACAGATTCTCTTCTAAGTGACAGGTCACTCCCACCTGGAAGTTTTTCCAGGGTGGGAGGACATCTTCATTTCTTCAGGGACGCATAGTTGTCGGTGGTCGACGATGCCTGGGTCAGAGAGATCATTACATCTGGTTACAAAATGGACTTTTCTTCCCCCCCAGGATGACGCTTCTTTCTGTCTCGCCCACCAAAACAGCCGTCTCAGGCACCAGGGTTTCTCCAGGCTGTCTCTTCCCTTCTAACCACCGGAGTAATCGTACCAGTTCCTCAAAACTAACGACTTTCAGGGTTCTACTCAAATCTTTTTCTAGTCCCGAAAAAAGACGTTTCGCTCCGCCCAATCTTGGACCTCAAACTGCTGAATTACTCCGTTCGGCTCCGCCACTTCAGGATGGAGTCCTTACGCTCGGTGATCACCTCCATGGAGCTGGGGGAATTTCTCTGCTCTGTAGATATTCAGGATGCTTATCTACACATTTCTGTTTATTAAGACAAAGCGTCATATACAACACTATAAATGTGGTAAAATAGAAGCAAATTTGCTTCATCCCAAAACCGGCCCGATGGCCCATATGTTATAGATGAAATACTCCGAAGAGTTAGCAATACATACCAGAACAGAGGAGTATAGACATCTTTTATAAAAATACAAAAAGCTTTATTGATAAACAATTAATGCCAACAATAATAGCCCAAAATACAGGGATGAATGGAGGAATAAACTGCAGGTACCATTGCAGGGGTTGCACAGACTAAATAGTAACCAGGGTAAATCAAGGTAATCTAATCAACACCTATAAATAAATGGTGAATGCCAAATAGTGTTTTTAAACCATCAAGATCAATATAGACCGTCAATCATTATACTGCACACCATATATGTTAATGATAACTGTTACCCATATCAAAAGGTCCAGTCTGTGCGCCCCCTGCAGACCCCATGACGCGCGTTTCGCGGCAGTGCTTTTTCAAAAGGGGACCCTGGTTACTATTTAGTCTGTGCAACCCCTGCAATGGTACCTGCAGTTTATTCCTCCATTCATCCCTGTATTTTGGGCCATTATTGTTGGCATTAATTGTTTATCAATAAAGCTTTTTGTATTTTTATAAAATATGTTGTCTATACTCCTCTGTTCTGGTGTGTATTACATTCCTGTTTATGTACAACATCAGAGATTCCTTCGGTTTGCGATCCAGGAGGATCACTATCAATTCACAGCCCTTCCTTTCGGCCTTGCGTCTGCCCCCAGGGTGTTCACAAAGGTCATGGCGGCTGTCATGGCCATCCTTCGCTCCAGGGGAATTCTCATAATCCCTTACCTGGACGATCTGCTGATCAAAGGCACGTCCCGCCAAGACTGCGATCAGAGTCTTCAAATCACTCTGAATACTCTGGTCTGTTTCAACTGGATAGTCAACAGAGAAAAGTCCTCTCTGATCCCGACTCAGTGACTGGTATTCCTGGGCATAGATTTCGATACGAACCTGGCTCGGGTTTTCCTTCCGAAGGACAAGTTTTCATCTCTCTGCAAGGGAATCAGATCCCTAAAGAGCCCAGTACCCCTCCTCCTTCGGTCCTGCATGAGAGTCCTAGGGAAAATGATTGCCTACATGGAAGCCGTGCCCTTCGCCCAGTTCCACACCCGTCCTCTTCAGCTGTCCCTCGTGTCTGCCTGGGACAAGAAAACGGTCTCTCTAGACCACCCTGTGCTTCTGCATCTCAAAGTAAGGCAATCCCTGACCTGGTGGACGCTATCCGCCTCAGTCCTGCGAGGGAGGTCGTTTCTACCTCTCCGGTGGCAGGTCATCACCACCAATGCCAGTCTCCTCTGGTGGGGAGCGGTTTTCCTTCGGTACACAGCGCAAGGTCGCTGCAACGCTCAGGAAGCCTTTCTCCCCATCAATCTTCTGGAAATCAGGGCAATCTTCCTTGCCCTTCTCCGCTGGCAGTCTCTCCTAGCAGGCAAACCGGTCCGCATTCAATCGGACAACGCCACAGCCGTGGCGTACATAAACCACCAGGGCGGGACTAGCAGAAAACAGGTGATGGCAGAAGTGGCAAAAATCCTGCATTGGGCAGAATGTCACGTTCCGGCCATATCAGCTGTTCACATCCCGGGGATCCCGGGAGTAGAAAATTGGGCAGCCGATTTCCTGAGCCGCCAAGCGCTCGAATGAGGTGAGTGGTCTCTCCATCCCACAGTCTTCAATCAGATATGTCTGAGATGGGGCACGCTGAACGTCGACTTCATGGCATCTCAGATGAACCACAAGGTTCCTCTGTTCGTAGCCAGGTCCCGGGACCCATTGGCCATCGGTTGCGACGCCTTAGTTATTCCGTGGCCCCAGTTTCAACTCCCTTACCTGTTTCCGCCTCTCCCCTTGGTTCCGAGGGTCATAAAAAAGATAAAGTCAGAAGGGATTCCAGTGATCCTGATAGCTCCAAACTGGCCAAGACGACCTTGGTATGCGGAGCTGGTAAACATGCTCTCGGACGCTCCCTGGAGGCTTCCAGACCGTCCAGATCTTCTCTCGCAAGGCCCCCTCTTCCACCAGAGTTCTCAGTCTCTGAGTTTAACGGCATGGCCGCTGAAGCCGCGGTTTTGAAGGAGTCTGGTTTTTCCCTCAGGTCTTTCAGACCATGATCAGAGCTAGAAAACCAGCTTCCTCGCACATCTACCACAGATACTGGAAAGCCTTTTTCCGGTGGTGCGATGAAAACAATGTGTTTCCAATGTCCTTTTCCCTTCCTTCTCTCCTGGGTTTCCTTCAGGTAGGCCTCGACTCAGGCCTATCCCTCAGTACCCTAAAAGGCCAGGTCTCCGCTCTGTCTATCCTTTTCCAGAGGGATCTGGCTTCTCTTCAGCAAGTGAAGACCTTTCTTCAGGGAGTTGCCCAAATGGCTCTTCCTTACCATCGTCCGATAGATCCATGGGATCTCAACCTCGTTCTCGGCGTCCTCCAACGTGCGCCTTTTGAACCCATTCAGGACATTTCGGTTTCCCTCCTCTCATGGAAGGTGGCCTTCCTAATTTCAATTACATCTATTAGGAGGGTCTCTGAGTTAGCAGCATTATCCGGTCGTTCCCCGTACCAGATTCTTCATCAGGACAAGGTAGTTCTCAGACCAGTTCCTTCGTTTCTTCCCAAAGTGGTATCTTCTTTCCACATCAATGAGGACATCGTCCTTCCCTCGTTCATCCTCTGGAGAAGGATCTCCACAATCTGGATGTGGTCAGAGCCATTCTAGTCTATCTTTCTAGGACCGCTTCTCTTCGTCAATCCGATTCCGTTTGTCATCTCTGAAGGTCGTCGGAAGGGGCTTCCAGCTGTTATGTCCACCATCGCCCGTTGGATTCGTTGGGCGATACTGGAAGCTTACCGCTTTCAGGACAAACGGCCTCCTCCAGGAATGAGGGCTCACTCTACCCGGGCCATGGGGGCTTCTCGGGCTGTTCGCACCAGGCTTCGGCATTACAAATTTGCAAGGACTCGACCTGGTCGTCCTTGCACACATTTGCGAGGTTCTACAGAGTTCATACCCACGCCTTGTCCGATGCAGGCTTGGGTAGGAAGGTACTGCAGGTGGCAGTTGCGCACCGGCCGACCTAAGTCCCTTCTCTGGGCTCCTTTTTTCCTGTTCCCACCCTTGGGACTGCTTTTGAACTTCCCATGGTTACCCGTGTCCCCCAAGGAAGCGATAAAGAAAGAGGGATTTTCTGGTACTCACCGTAAAATATCTTTCTTGGAGCCTTCATTGGGGGACACAGCACCCCCGTTTGTTTATTGTACCGTTGTTTGGGCCTAGGCGCTTCTTGTTGGGTTGGTACATATTTTGAGTTCTTGTTGCTTCTCCTACTGCTTTTTTCACCAACTGAGGTACTTGGTGCCTGTCGGTGGGTGTATACTGCCGGGAAGGAGCTACTTTTCCTTTTTTTACATAGTGTCAGCCTCGTAGCTCCAAGAAAGAGATTTTACGGTGAGTACCAGAAAATCCCTCTTTTTGAAATATCACCTATTAACATAAAGGTCCCTAATGTCCCCTCTTAAGGAACCCAACTTACTAGCAAAAGTTGGGTCTGAACTTCCCGGTTGTGGGATAAAGGCATGAAGAGCGGGATCCCCCCAAACATCTGCAGCCCTGCGCACTGTATTAAAGCAGCACTGCCACGTACCTAACTGCTGTGATGATGTTACCATTCGGTAACCACTTAGTAAAGTATGCGACAGCGCTGGGTTAGTGCAAAGAGAGAGATCTTGCTCTTTCACTGTGAGAGGGGTCAAGGAGTGTTGAGGGATCCCGTTCAGCATGCCAGATCTCTGGATGGTCTCACCCAACTTTTGCTAGAAAGTCTTTTATTAGGGTGCATTAGGGACCTTTGTGACCACTTTTGTTAAAAGGTGAAAGTTAGAAAACTCATCAATCTGAGGTTGCCCACTCCTTTTGTAAATAATAAAAGGGCAGCCCCTGATAGGAACTCTGTAAGACATAAGGATCTTTGATCATTCTGAGATATGTTTTTTATGTTTATGGAGCTCAGTGTGAAATGAAATGAATAAAGAAGAGAGACAGAAATGTAATGAATAAAGAAGAGGGACAGTGTGCGCCTGTGATTTGGAAGAAAATTAATTATTATATAGCATGCAATTGAAGAGCAGGGAGATTATGAGAGTATGTCAACACGTAAAGCACATCCTGTAGATCAGAGTTCCTCAACTCCAGTCCTAAAGAGCCACTAACAAGATCACATTTCAGGATTTCCTTAGTATTGACCCGGTTTGGTAATTCCATCACCTATGCAATACTAAGGAAATCCAGAAAACATGACCTGTTGGTGGCCTTTGAGGACTGGAGTTGAGGAACACTGCTGTAAACTCAGGTAACTCACATACTAAATGTGGCATAAAATATTTAGGAACTCACAAATAAGCTATTTAAATTACTTAGTGACAAAAACTCACTTTTCCAAAAATACAGAAGACAGGCCATACACTTGATCCATCCTCCCTACTAGAAGATCCAGCTGTGAACGAACATTTGGGGTGCTGGAGCCAGATGGAGACATATGCAAGAAATGGTCACAGCGCTCAGACACCAGTGAAAGCTCAGATTTTAACCTCTTTAGTTCCTCTTGCATTCTCTAAAATAAAGAACAAGAAAAAAATAACTTAATTTAAAACATCAGGACATACCAAGAAACCTATGTATTTGTTGGACATGTGCAAACCTCTTGCTCCGATATCTTAACAGTATTTTCATGAATAGCATCACCATCACAGCCTGAGGGATTCTGCAACCTCCTCACCAGCCGCTGCTCACAGTCTTCTAAGTGCAGGCGAATATTGTGGAGTTCTGATAAATAGGTTTGTGCTACAGACTCATCTTTATCTTCTGAAAAGGAGGAAAAAACAAAAAACTTGTTACCTCTTGTCAGATTAAAAGTTACCAAGTGCTTCTCCTTATCGGCTGTATTCTGCATTCCTCACCAGCTTCTATTATGTCCACCATCTTCCTACATTGCTCCTTACAAGTCTCTACGTCTTGCTCCATGTTGAGACGATCACTAGATGAGAATATTTGAGAGTCTTTGCTATCTTCCAGGAAATCATCCAGATGAGACTGGAGACTAGATAGTGTCTGAAGACGTTCTGCTAAAGGAAGGACCCTGAGCTAAAGGCAAAGATCTGATTAGATAGGATTTCAGTAGATGCCATGTTTTTACGTTGTGATTTAAGACGGACATCTCACCTTGTCCACGTTCCATCCTTGCACTAAGTCTACATCTTTGCGTAGATAATGCCAAGAAATCAAACTCTTTGTATTTACATGTAACTGATGCCAAAGCGCCATCACTTTCTGGTATAGCTGTTCCACCCTGCAAACATTCAAGTGCTGTCAAATGATAGTATCCAAATATTCAGTAACAGTGGGACATAAGCATAGGTAGACATCTATTCACCTGACAGCCATATCTATTGCTTCCTTATTGGGTGGAGGGATGAGAAAGCACACAGATGGTACCATGGCTTCATTTCCAGTTGTGCTAATCACTTTCCACTTTGTCCTTTGAGAGTTATCTTCAAGCACACATTCTTCATTCCTACATATCGTAATCTGTTAAGCAGAAAAAGTTCTCGACGTCATAAATAGTAAATCTCCATTAAAGCTGGCAGCTCTCTCACACAACTGCAGCATTCATCTGAATGTTAGACTCAGGCAAGCATTCCTGTGAAAATACAAAGCAGCAAAGGCTTGGCCAGCAGCTATCTTGGCCGTCTCTCCCATACACAGAAGCACTCGCTTCTTCTGAATAAGAAGACCGCTGACGGAAATCTCTAGTGGCGGCTTATCTCAGAGAGAAACAAAAAAAAAAAAAAAAAAAAAAAAAAAAAGATCGGCAGCCTGAACTTGGACATGCCACAATGGTCAGCGGTCATCGTACTCGTTAGACTGCTGGTTGAACCCGTTAACATTGTTGGGTTCAGCCGACAGTCTAATATGTACAATGTCGTTAAAACCTACCAGGCCCTTATCTCCAGAGAGAACAAGGGTTTGGCTGACTTTAGTTTAAATGTTTGTAGGGTCCTTAAAGAGGTGCTCCCATCTACCATTTCCTATCCTAATATGTAGTAGGTGTAAAAATAATATCAGAAAATGCCTAGAATTAGAACTGTAGTATAGTTTTTCTGATTAGCCTGGTCTTTTTCCTCACGTGCAGGCATTGCAGAAACTTAGGAATCCATGGTTATGACCACTAGTAACTAGACTTTACTAGATCTGTGGTCGTAACCATGGATAACTAAGATCCTGCAATGCCTGCATATGAGGAACTTAACATAAAAAATCATTAAACTATACTATATTTCTAATTGGAGGTTTTTGCTAATATTATTATTACACCTACTACATATTGGCAAAAGAAACTGGAGATGGGAATACCCCTTTATGCTTTCCTTGGACTATCGCATTTCCTACCTCAATTTGTCGGTAATCACACACAGCTCTGATGGGCAGGGTTCCACTGAGGCTATGTTCAGGATTTCTGGGCCTAAGTTGTACAATGTTCCTGGATCTGCCCACCAAACTGGCCATGGTGCTCCTGGATTGGACGAGCTGTTCTTTCTCTTCCTAACAAGAGATCATGAAGACCAAGATGTTAACACAACACTATAAGAGGATATTTTAAAAGGTGAACAGAAAACAAATGATTGAAATCCAGTCTTACCATAGAGTCTTGCAACATATCTTCCAGTCGGTTCATACTAGTATTGCGGTCAGAGGAATATTTCCTTTTTATTGATTCCTGGAGATTTTTGAGATAAACTTCTGATTCCCGCACGTCACTGAAGAACTGTGGGATAACAATGAAGGATCAGCATTAATGGTTTATTCCCACTTTGATACATGGGTATTGTCAGATTGGTATTTACAATTTACTGCTTGTTAATAGCTTGTTAATTTTTTCAGACGGTCTTGAGAGATTAATACTTTATAGGAAAACATGCTAAGCACTGTTTTGAAGTTGACCAGGATTATTGGAGAGAGTTGTTACCTCCTAATGCCATCCAATTTAAGGGGAATCTGTAACCAGGGCATTTGCTACCAAAACGGAGAGCAGCATAATAAAGGGAAAGACACCCTAAATCCAGTGATATCACTTACCACTGATTGGCAGCTTTCTGCTTATACATAGTGTACACAAAATTTTCAATTAGTGGTGTAAGCGTGGTTATACAGAGATCAGCATTTATAGAGCTGCTGGATCTGCATCAGATAAAACAGTTTTTAATCAAAATTGCAGCAACCATTAAAGTAAGTGATATATTGCTGGAATCAAGGTCTCTGTCCCTACATCATGCAGTTATCAGATGATCTGGAAGCTAAACAGCAGTGGTGGTCAATATCACAGACAATGATCTGCATAAAAATAAAAAAAAAATTTTAAGCAGAAAATTGCAAAATTGCTTGTTTTTACATCCACTGTTGCCGATAGGAACAACCCTATAAGGCTAGGTTCACATTTGCGTATATGTGCACAGCATATCTTCTGCATGCACAAAAGCATGCAAACGCATGTTTACGCGTTTATTAACTGCATCTTACACATTATGCCAAAAAAAAAAACGCTGCGTGTGTATGCGTTTGTATGCGTTTGCATCGAACGCATCCATGCGCAAGTCTTTGCGTACCAATGCGTCCCCATAGACAGTAATGTGTTTTTTTTACGTACTCCTCCGCATGATTGCGCATATTTGACAGATTTTTGATGCTTCAAAAAAATGCAACATGTTGCGTTCGCCGGACACCGCCGCACACCATGAAACGACGCATGCGTACGCAAACACATGTCCCTGCGTACTCCATGTTAAAGATATGTAAGCATGACACATGCAGATCAAACGCTGCGCACCGATACGCAAATGTGAAACCAGCCTAAGCCCTTCGTGAAGGAGCCCTTTTTCATTTTCGCGTTTGTTTTTCGCTCCCCTTCTTCCCAGAGCCATAACTTTTTTATTTTTCCATCAATATGGCCAAGTGAGGGCTTGTATTTTGCGGGACGAGCAGTACTTTTGAAAGAAACCATAGGTTTTACCATGTCATGTACTAGAAAACGGGAAAAAAATTCCAA
>VIAB01001284.1:186294-197229 GCA_009801035.1 Oophaga pumilio
AAGCTGTACACT
The DNA here is from genome assembly GCA_009801035.1 of Oophaga pumilio. Taxonomy (NCBI): domain Eukaryota; kingdom Metazoa; phylum Chordata; class Amphibia; order Anura; family Dendrobatidae; genus Oophaga; species Oophaga pumilio. Next base: position 186,307 of record VIAB01001284.1, read on the forward strand.
ACACAACAACAATATGGGCAACAAGCTGTACATTTTTAATAAGAGGTAAATTGCAGTTGCCAGTTTCATTTTACCCATTTAAGAACCTGAGATAACCCCTTTAAAAAGAAAGTATTTTCATGTTTTAGAAAATCAAATACAAGGTTCTGAAAGGGAAAGATATATTAAGGTCTTCCAATGATCTCATACAACCCAGATATTATGAAGAACATGCCTCTACAGTCTGACAAATGCACGGTATATGTTGACTTTATCCTTCCTTTCTCTAACACAAAGCAACACATGGAAGGTCGCGAGGACACACATAACTAAGCATATGTCAATAGATGGTTAAAGTGAATGTGGCAGGGATATAGTCTTTTGTACCCCTCAAAAAAGGCCGCTTGTGCAATTATAAAACAAAGAGGGGAAGTGAATGATCTAAGATGATCAGAAGTTAAAAAAGAGAAATGCAAGAGAAATGATGAAAATCTTCCACACTGTGAAAAGTCAAAAAATTAACCAAATTGTACCTGTAACATCTGATATAATTTTTGTATCTGTGCCTTTTCCTGTTCTTTTGCTGGAATTTCAGTTTCTTTCACATGTACATATTGATTATAAAGTGCCTAAAAGTAAAAACACACACAATAAGGTGTCCATTAAGCATTATAACAAAGTGTTCTATTTTCTGAAGAATATTACTGTACCTTTAACTCCACAGGATTCTGAGGAAATGATTTGTCAGACATCAGAAGTACATGCTGACGGATCCACTGCGTAAGTGACATTACTCTTTCCTGGTACTCCAGCCAACAGGAGTCTACTTCCTGTACGAAGAACCCAGACAAGATGTCAGCCATAGGGTATAAAACCCTCAAACATTGCAGGGACCAACATGGCCAACACTTACGGTGGCACTGATCCCTTCTCCTCCTTCTGGGACTTTGGGGAAGGCATCATATATAGAAGACACATATGTGATCACAGACTTTTCATCAGGAGAATCCACATCCACATCTGAGGTTAAACATATAAGTAGTGATGCAGAAACCATGTAAATGAATATACATATTATCCTAAAGCATATTAGTTGGTTGTACAAACCTTCAGCATCTAATAATCTGGTTACCCCCAGACTCTCCGCTATCTCAAATGCCTGTTCTAGATTTTCCCGGTTACTCTGGATTTCCACTTTCTGCATGTCTACTAGGTCAGGTCTGGAAATAAAACAGGCAATGGGTACAGTCCAATCTCTCTTACACAGCATTTTATAGTATGGTGCCCTCAAATCGCTAACCTGTAGCGGTGAATAATGGCATTAAACATCTTGCCATCACTCCAACAAGACGAAAAGTTGGTGCACTTCACCCCAACATATCCTGCTGTCACCTTCTGCGTCCATAGGAGCAGCTTCTCCTTGGCAGACATATCTCCTGATTCTCCGCTGACATAAATATCGGAGATCTGTAGAAAGAAATAGATCATAAACCTCTTTGCATCACGCTGCATTAATCTAAGGGAAGTGTGACTTTCACACTAGCTGTATGCTCTGAATATCAGTACTTCAACAACGAGCACGGTTTACTGATCCTTGCAATGCCTTGAAAATTACCTTTTTAATCTGCAATTCAGCAACTGATCTGGATAAAGCAATACTAAACCTTTCGCTACTTATTCTATGGGACACCTACTATAAAGGCAAGATAATGCTATACAAGACATAAGCATCTCAACAGAAATGAGATCAGATTCTGAAATCCCACCTGCTCCAGCTGAGATAAGGGCTCGCTGCCATACCCTGAGGAAGAGAGCTCAGGACCCAAGGACAGGGTGACAGGTACACCCCTTTCTGTTTTATCCTGTGCCAGAGAGGACAATCCAAGGTTAGTTTCTTCACCAGAGTTAGTCCTATAGCTAACAGACTTGTCCAGGTCATCATCCTTGATAGGCAGAAGAACAGCTCGGCTATTCCCACCCCAGTCAAAAGCCACCATAGTGCTGGAAGATCGCTGCTTCTTTTCTGCTGGGTTGTCCACTATACGAGCTATGACTGTGGTTCCTAATGGTGGGGATTCTGGAGTAGATATCGGATTCACCAGCTGAGCTCTATGCACCATGCCATGAAATGTCTCCCTGACCTGGAGCACTCTCCCTTCTTCTTGAAGAATGCTGCCGATGCTTGCAGGATCTTCAGTAGAGGCACATGTATTATTTGATTCATCCTTTGCTTCTTCTCTTTCTTCATTCTTTTGATCCATTTGCTCAGTTTCCTGCTTAGCTCCTTCATCTTTTTTCTTTCTCCTAAACCGTCTCTTTTTCTTTCCAGACTGAGGCTCCTTCTCCTTCCCCGGTCTCTTCTCCTTGGGCTTCCGCACACAGCTGACAGAATTCCCCATGTCTCCAGTGCATTTATACGGCACATACAATACGTGCATTCAGACAAGAAAAGGATCCACTCCTCACACCTTCTGCTTGCAATTTAGAGATGTCACTAGGGAAGGAGCCCACATCCTCCCTCTCATCCCGCAATTGATGCCTGCTTCAGACAGACATCTTACAGACTGAGACATCTCCCTGCATCTCTCTGCAGTGTTCAGATCACAGGCACCTTACACCAAGCCCAGCGCTGATTGGATGGACCGCTCTCTGTATTAGTGAGGTGGCTTATCCCCACCCCGTGCGAGGAGAGAGGGGGATGAGTGCTGGGAAGGGAGGGGGAGTAAGAGCCATGCAATAAAAAGCCAGAGAAGCGAAGTGATGCGTATACAAAGGATCCACAATGCCCTATCTATAAATTAACTTCAGAAGGACCAGTAGTAATTTATGATAGGTATATCAGCAGGGCGTTTCAGCCACATTGTTACAAGAGTTATTCATCACACACAAATATATGGTTGTCCTTGTGTTCTACTAACATGTCTTTTCTGGCCATAATTAAGAACCAGGACCACTATGGTCTGCACTATATAATATACTTATCCAATGTGGTGCGTACAAGGCTGCAGAACAGTCTACAGGTACAGCTCAATATAGAAAATGGGAATTTAGTGATCATTTTATGGTCTTTGCCAAGAAGGCGTGGCTTCCAGGGTTTTCTGGGGACATGTCCAAAGGCTGATTAGCATTACTACCCTGTGAACAACGCCGCTTTGGTAAAGACCATTAAAATAAGCACTAAACAAAAAGACCCATAACTCGAATTGTACAGCAGAAAAGAAAAAACCTTAGGGGATGAGTGGGAAGAAATTATTAGCAAAAGCTGGCCACTTTTGATCTGGTAATTGGTCTTCTTTATAGGGACACCTGGGACTTTACATTAAAAAAGAAAATGTACCTAAGCACTAACAGGCAGGTAACTGCAACTTACCCGTCTGTTGAGCAAGGCGCCGTTCTTTCCCGGCACAGATGGGTCACAGACCGCTCCTGCCGGAGATTCAGAAGCCTCTGCTGACGTCACATCTACAGATAGAGGCTGCTTTTCCACTCCACTCTGGCGACGGGGCAGGACTTCCAGGGTCAGGCTGATTGACAGCCGCATCCCCGCTGCCTCACTGGGGGAGCCGGCTGTCAATCAGAATGACCTGCACAGGCAGCTGAATCCCCGGCATGAGCGGCCTGTGACTGCTCTGTGCTAGGGGAGAACGGCGCTGTGCACAACAGGCAGGTAAGTGGCAATTACTTGCCCGTTAGTGCTTAGACACTTTTTTTTTTTTTTTGGAAAGTCCCAGATATCCCCTTTAAGAGGATATTCCAATAATAGAGATTTATAGCAAAGTACAACAAGACATTATCTGGAATATTAGTGACCTGGGTTGTGTAGCAGTACCTGTAAAGGACAGGGTCAGGAGTGGCGCTATTCAGGGCAGAACGTCATTCGTTGCGCTATTAGCAATATGTCATTAGTCAAAACATATAGAAAAAAAATGCTATGGGAATTCCTATCAGAAAATACTATGCCATCACTTTGTGATCAGTGCAGGTCTGACTGCTGAGAAATGTGAAGATGCTACAGTGCCAAACCAGGCGGTTTTTCTATTGGGAATATCCCTTTAAGCTTATGTTCCATATTACCACTGGCTCTGGGGAGTACTAGAAGTCAGTAGATTCAGAATACTTTGCCTACTGCTACAGGATATGCAAGACAAAGAAATCGACAATACCAGTAAGTATATCCATTTATAAATAAGACTTTTACTCAAATATGCCTCAAATTGGAAAGAGACAAATCTAAATCCGGAAAATAAACACTTGTACCAACTAAACATTACAGAAGATTTACCAAGCTAAATGGACCGGTATTCTGGCAGAAATCAAGAAGAAAAAATAAAAGTGGAGTGCGTGTTTGCCTATATTTCATCACAGTATTGTGGGAGGTGCAGGCACTCATGACATTGTACACATTTTATTTAATATATGGCCATTCATTTGTTGAAGCGTGATTACACGTATGTCAAATTTAACATTTAAAAAAAAAAAACTGGAAACACACAAAGATTAGCCCTTGTGTGAGTCAAAGAGGTAATCTGCTGCTTTTTTGTGTGAATTTACACAAACATTTTTGTCCACACACATTTTCCCCCCAGTGCATGTAAATAGGGTCTAAGTATCCCTTACCCCACTCGTCTTCGTTACGGACACAGATGTTTCGGTTAGGTTTAAGACCTTATGGAAACTCAATATACTCTATTAATTTTGCAACTGACATTTGCCAATCATGTGATACACATTATATTATTGGCCCGTCATGTCGCAATTAAGGGGTTCAGGAGACATTATGTGTATGGTCCCGTCTACACTGCTATGGTGATCAGTAGTGAATGGTAATGGTATACGGCGAGCAGTACTAATACAAGTGGCACTATTCTGCGGGAAGCGAATATCACTGGCTCTATTGTAAGGGCGGCATTATTTCTACAACAGTATGAGCACTGTTGGGATTATCGGACAGACTCAGCAATGCCTAGCATTACATTTGCACATCACTATCTCTGACACAATTGTATGACAATGAAAAAAAATAAATGAAATTAAGGTACTTAAAAAAAAATACTAATTCCTATATAGGGCACAGTTCTCATGTTGCACCTGTAGGAGAAATAAAAGAAAACCTACTAGTAGGCTTTAACACAAACCAGCAGTGGAGCGCTACGGTAAGTAAAATCAATGGTTTACTACAAAGTTCACATAACTAGCAGTTAGACACAAATATCCCAACAGAAGTGTGAATGCAGCTCAATTTATTTGTGAAATGTGGATTGTAAATCATCTTGATTTCAGTACCAAAAAGTAACAGTAACAAAGACCATAGGATGAATAGTGTACAAAAAACTAATACTGATTTCCACATTTTTTATATGAATACAGTGTCCAGACGACAGGCCCACCATCTAATAATGTATACAGTACAGGCGGTGGCGTCCAGACCCCATTTAGTAGGAGAAGGGTCGGCATGCTGAATTCTAAAATGCCCATATTCTTACTCCCCATTCCCAGGTGGGAATCCAGTCAAATGTGCACGTGTATTGGGCAAAAAGTGTCATACAAGCTTTTAGCACAATGGGAAACACTAGATCCCCGGACTGGTTAGATTCCGGTCTCTTTCTCTGATGCTGGTTTATTGATACATCATACAAAATATCCCACACTTCTATTTACCTGAAAATGCAGGATTATTGTCCATATCAATCCAAGGGTCAATTTTGGGTTGCCATCGGTGATGTCATCATTGCGGATATTGACCAATTTCACCTAAACATAAATGAGAAATGCTTAGTACATATTACCCATCTGTGTGACAGAAACCTGACAAAGGTGAGCATTTCATCCTATCACCTTCTGTACCATCCACGGAGGGACCCTTCTCTGATGAGCGTCGGAGCGCGTCATTACACAATGCACACCCCACACAGAAGCTAAGTATAGCACTTTTTAAGACCCCAATATATACTCCGGAGGAACCTTTGTTAAGGGGAAACGCGTTGAGTTGAATGTAGTGATCCTGAACAAGTCATTTCATCTCATGTCTATACGCTTATATTAGTTTGAGCATCTCATTTACAGTTGTTCTATTTCGACATGCACATTTTATATTTTGGGATTCTTTGTCTAATAATTATGTTTATTCTTTGTAAGTGACTCATTGTATCTTGTTATTATTCAATCAGAATATTGGTCCAAAATGTTATTAGGATGTTCTAGGCCACACCAGGGGCAGCCGATGGGAAACGGGGGCACCAATTGCACTTATTAGGGTGCCAACCTCCATTTGAATGCCATGTAGTTGGGCATTTTTGGCGAATTCTCTTCATTAGAATTATATCCCTCTTAAGCTATCTATATTACGAATTACGATTTTTAATAATTCTCTAATAAAGTATATTTTTTAAAGCAGGTATATATTTCTGGGAGCCACCCATCTTCTTTACCTGACGTTGTTTGAGGAAGTCCAGAGCAATCTGCACATTTTGAAGCCGGTGGAAACGCATTCGGCCCTTCTCCCTGGGCTGTAAAGGCAAATAGGAAGCTATAATGAAAGCTAAACTAGAAGGTGGAAGTAACTCTGTTCGTGAAAAGCGGAAAATGCTGTTTGTTAGAAGGAATCGTTAGTTTGTGAAAATGCATGCAAAATGGTAACATTGGAACAGAAAAGATAGAAGAACGTAGAAATGATATGAAGGTAAAGAATCTTGAGACTGAACGGATGGCAAGAAAACAAGAGGACCCTGCAAGGATTTCTCAGACAGGTTAGAAATGAGAAAAGCTGGAATATGGGTGTTCATTAGATAATTGTGATTGAAATATGGTGCATCATTATAGAAAACCAAAAACCACACACTTTGCGCCTCCCCCGATACAAGGCTGGAAGCCATTGCACTAATAGCTTGTTGTGACTGACCGAAGGAGGCATTGTGAACTAAACTGTCGTTCTAGCCATAGTTATTAGGTTGCCCTCATGCTCATGCTATAAGAAAACCACAGCACACATCCACCTCCCATCATCCCGTGTTGTGCTGGTGACCAGATCACCCAGTGCCGAATTTCCTCCTCACACTGGATTATCTGACACAATGACTGCCCTAGTGACATACAGCATCATCAGGGTTGTCTTCAGACTCCTCCCTCATCAACAGGCGGTGGGATGGGATGCGTCGCAGGCTCCGTGGAGCCTCAGGGTCCTTATTCTGATGGACATGGCAATGAAATTGTGAGGATAAGGGAGCATTTGATGGAAGAGCATACAGAGGCAGTAAATAATAGATACTTACAAGTCTGACGCCGGACAGGACTTCCAGAAGGGAGATAAGATTGTGGCCATCCCGCAGATCCTCATAAAGATCATTGATGTGTTTACGAACCTGTTTGGAAGGAAAACAATAAGAACAAAAAATATATATGATAACAAAGCTCAGTGTTTCATTTTGCTGTAAATGCCAGGATTAAAACAGGGGTTGCCAACTGGCAAAAAAAATATTTTATAGCCTGGATTAGCTTCTGAAATAGAGAGAGCAGAATATATATACACAAGTGTGTGTGTGCATGTGTGGTGTGTGCTGTGTGATGTGTGCGCGTGTGTGGTGCGGTGTGTGCGCGTGTGTGGTGTGTGTATGTGTGCATTAAAACCATAATAGGGGCATAATGTGTGAAATAAGTCAAAAAAATCAAATAGAAAAAAAAAAATAACCATACAAATTTCATAAACATTAACAATCACGTGTCACAAAACAATAAAAAGACAAAATTTATTTGAATATCTGAAACAATTTTTTATTTTTTATTTTTACAGCCGAGTAAGATAAAAAAAACAGAAATGTGTCTGGACAGGAATGGGGAAAAAATGGCCCAGTCCTGAACTAATTCCATGTTTGTGTGTGTGTTAAGGGGAAACAACTAGTCAACTGCCCAGGGCCTCCATCCCCAAAAAGGACACTATGACTTTACAAGCCATAAACTGCACTGATAATGTCAGTATTGCATTACAAGTGAAATTTCCAAGGTAAAGTGCAGAAGGACCATTGGTGACATGGTAGTGAGGTGATAAAAGATCCTTCAGGTTGTGAAATAGTGAAGGAAGTGATAGGAGGAGAGAGGCTGGTGTGTCTGGAGACAGTAAAAAGCTTTTAAAGAGGTTGCCCCTTAAAACAATTACGGTACCTTCGATTGCTAGAACAAGTGTCACAAGCCCACAAGAGCTTCTTGGTGGTGATGCTTGCACAGTACAGCTCCACGTCTATAAGGTTGATGGAAACAGTCGACCGTTGTACTCGGCTATTTTCATCAGCACCATAGACACTGAACTATGTACAAATTTGCACTGGTAATGAGATGACCATATGGGTACATGGCTTTAAGTACATGCATATGGAGGCAGAGATAAGTCTTGGTAGGATCGCAATTGGATCTTTGCACAACTATGGGAATGAGCACACATTATTTGCAGCAGAAATTTATGCACCAAACAAATATCTCTTGACAGTAATATGTGACATAAACTAAGTGCATTTTTTGCATTTGTTTTTGATTATTTTTTTCCATATTCATTAGAATTGGTGAAAAACACTGATGAAAGAATTGACATGCTGCAGATTATAAACTACGTCACATCTGAAAGAAAAAATAAGCATTGTGTGCATGAGACTTCAGAAAGCCCATTCATTTTGCTGATCCTGTAAACTGCAACGTTTTGGTGCAGAAATTACCACTGCACTGCATACACTTAACATGTGCAGATACCCTATCTGAGACTTTAATCCAATGGATGCAAACAATGATGGTTCTATCGGGTGCCTGCAGATCGGCTGAAGAATTGGAATAGGAAAAAACCCAAGTGGACAGAGGTTGAAGCCTCCTGCCTTTGTGAATATCTTGCCTTCACTACTAGTGTTGTCGTAATACACGATTGTTCGTTTGGTGGAGAAACTCTGTGCCCAATATTGAAGCCTCAAGTTTATTGTTACCTATAGAAATGTAGATTTGCATTACCTTTTATGCTGAAAATCCTTAACAACTTTGGACTGGAGGTTTCACGATGTAAATATGTCCAACATAAGGAGAGTGTAAAATATCCCAAATGAATGACAAAAACAATAATAGAAAAGAAGCTGAGCTACCTTGATGAGATGCTTATTGATCCATTTGGTGAATGTTTTCTTCTGCACTCTGTCTCTTTCATCTGCAATTAAAAAAAATAAATTATGTAAAAAGTGAAAATGACAGGTGCTTGTGACCTCTTAACCCTGTAGGGTCACTTTCCCACCCTTCACAGGCAAGAGATTATCCTAATCCCGCAAACTCCTCGAGCAGCCCATTCTCCGCCAGGATTAGCTGAGAGTCAATAATCCAAAGACACAGTTTGGAGTTAGGGCAGAGATAAGAGATTGTGTAGTGGGTGGGGGGTTTGGAAAAAGCATTGGACATTAGCGAGGCATGTTTAGCGCAGGAATGGCAGAATACCATACAGATGCAGGGTAGGGTCATCTTGGCAGCTCTCTGCCTGCTTCACCACACATGCAGTGCCTTATCCTGAGGATGTGAACTCAGCAAACGGATTATTGCTAAATATACTGTTGTGTAGGGGAAGTGAAACAAGCCGCGCTCAGTGCACATTGAATACACCCGACCCAACTATGCCAAAGTTATACTGACCCATGCAGCACATGAGGCACACCAGGTGGGAACTGGATGGTCTTGGCCCACAAACTGACCACATGGCAGACTTTTGCTGCACCTTGCTTTCATTTAGGGGGGCCGTCGCTGCAGGTTCCGGCAGTAGCAACTCTTCTATGTGGTGCTCCTCCTACATCCTGCCCGGAGCCCCCACGTGAGATCTGAAATTAGGGCGCAGAAAGGCCAATCCGAGTCACGCAGGAGCTAGGTGTTCTCCTTCTGTGAGCTGTCTTTTCCATGTCAGGAAGCTGTTGCAGCATGTGGCCACCTGAACTCCACATCATCTTCAGGTATGCACCCGCCTCTTCCCCAGCTGAGACATAGCATGCAAGCCCACCTTATCCCTCCCCTTACCTCCACATCAGTCCAAACTCAGCAACAGCCTCTAGTCATGTAAAGAGACAAGACCGAGCGCTGACACTTCTCCATGGCATGGGGGAGGGATGGAGAAGGCAAGATCTCCTCCTCTGTCCAGCTTATCAGAAGCTGAAATTCCACGCAAGGACCGGGCAAGTGCCAAATATCCGTCTGTCATCATAGAATTGTGTAGGGGAGGTTATACAAAATCTGCGAGTCTTCTACAAAGAAGGAGCACTATACAATAATGCCCCCTGTGCCAGTGCAGCCAGGACCATGTAATAATCCGATCACTCAGTGTGTGAAACATATAAAACACTAGAAGCTAAGGCACGGTAATCTCCCGTATACGGCTAGGTACTCCACTGCTGGCATGCATTCACATATCCTTTATACGTCCCTTATCACTTTATGTACTCATATCTTTCTGCTCAGTAACGGAAACATTCAGAGATATACAGAAGGTAACAGTCTCCATTGAGTTTCAACGATTGGTAGGAACTTCTGTGATGTTCCACGGAGGGTCCCATACACATTAGATATAAGTCGGTAAAACCAGTCAGCCATAATGTATGGTGGCTTCCTTTTAACTCCCAATCTTTTCATTATACCAAAAAAATGTATGGCAGCAGCTTACTCCACTCTCTCCTTAGAGAACACATCATGCTCAAGCACTCATGTGTATGGGGGAGTCAGGAGCGACAGGTATCCATCACTTATCTAAGCTTAAGGGGAAGCGATCATTAGAAAATTATACTGTTTAAAGGTATTTTTAAAATGTTTTAGGCAATTTTTTTTATATATCACGACATTTTTACAGAAATCAGGAATTTTTCAAACAGGCCACTGGACTTTTTTTAGACCCTAACTTCCTGTTTCAGGAAATAACTGTACAGTCATGGCCAAAAGTTTTGAGAATGA
>VIAB01001285.1:4931-17840 GCA_009801035.1 Oophaga pumilio
CCTTTCTGTCTTCTCTAGTGTTAGCTATCCCTCCTAGCTTTGCAACGGCTGCAAAATTGATTAGTTTACCTTCAGTTCCATTAGCTAGATCATTTATAAAAAATGTTGAACAACACTGGGGCTAGGACAGAGCCTTATGGTACACCACTAAAAACACTTTTCCAATCGGATGTGCAACCATTTATTACCACTCTTTGAATACGATCACTGAGCCAGTTATGAATCCATCTAACTGTAGCCTTGTCAATCCCATACTTGGTCAATTTTTCAATAAGAATAGTATGAGATACTTTATCAAATGCTTTGCTGAAGTCAAGATATACCATATCTACCACATTTCCCTGATCCACCCAGTTAGTGATTCCATCATCGAAGGACATTAGATTGGTCTGGCATTACTTATTTGCTACAAACCCATGCTGGCTCTGGTTAATTACTGAATTTTTATCCAAATACTTACATACATGCTGTTTAATAATTTGCTCAAATATCTTTCCTGGTATAGAACAAGTACTGTGTTACTAACAGTAATGTTTAAGACTGTGGTCCCAGCTCTCTTCAGGTCATTGTCCAGGTCCTCCCATGTAGATCTGGGCTGATTCCTGAACTTTCTCAGAATCATCCTTAGCCCACGAGGTGAGATCTTGCATGGAGCCCCAGACTGATGAAGATTGACAGTCATCTTGTGTTTCTTCCATTTTCTAATAATTGTGCCAACAGTTGTTGCCTTCTCACCAAGCTGTTTGCCTATTGTCCTGTAGCCCATCCCAGCCTTGTGCATGTCTACAATTTTGTCCCTAGAGTCCTTATACAGCTCTTTGGTCTTGGCCATGGTGGAGAGGTTGGAGTGTGATTGATTCAGTGTGTGGACAGGTGTCTTATATACAGGTAACGAGTCCAAACAGGTGAAATTAATACAAGTAATGAGTGCAGAGTAGGAGGGCTTCTTAAAGAAAAATTAACATGTCTGTCAGAGACAGAATTCTTGCTTGATAGGTGATAAAATACTTATTTCATGCAATAAAATGCAATTTAATTATGTAAACATAATACAATGTGATTTTTATGATTTTTACTTTTAGATTCTGTCTCTCACAGTTGAAATGTACCGACAATAAAAATTACAGAACTCTTCATTCTTTGTAGATGGGGAAACTTGCAAAATCGGCAGTGTATCAAATACTTATGTATTTTCGCCATTGTATGTCCCTCATCCTTGGACCCTCGCATGTATATGTATTCCACATCCTGATATACTATATATACAGTACAGACCAAAAGTTTGGACACACCTTTTCATTCAACGATTTTTCTGTATTTTCATGACTATGAAAATTGTAGAATCACACTGAAGGCATCAAAACTATGAATTAACACATGTGGAATTATACATTACACTTTACAAAAAAGTGTGAAACAACTGAAAATATGTCTTATATTCTCGGTTCTTCAAAGTAGCCACCTTTCGCTTTGATTACTGCTTTGTACGCAGAAAAGGTGAACGGATGGACTCTACATGTCTGGTTCCCACCGTGAAGCATGGAGGAGGTGGTGTGATGATGTGGGGGTGCTTTGCTGATGACACTGTTGGGGATTTATTCAAAATTGAAGGCATACTGAACCAGCATGGCCACCACAGCATCTTGCAGCAGCATGCTATTAAATCCGGTTTGCGTTTAGTTGGACCATCATTTATTTTTCAACAAGACAATGACCCCAAACACACCTCCAGACTGTGTAAGGGCTATTTGACCAAGAAGAAGAGTGTTGGGGTGCTATGCCAGATGAGCTGGCCTCCACAGTCACCAGACCTGAACCCAATCGAGATGGTTTGGGGTGAGCTGGACCGCTCACCGCTTCAATTTTGAATAAATCCCCAACAGTGTCACCAGCAAAGCACCCCCACACCATCACACCACCTCCTCCATGCTTCACGGTGGAAACCAGGCATGTAGAGTCCAGCCGTTCACCTTTTCTGCGTGCAAAGCAGTAATCAAAGCAAAAGGTGGCTACTTTGAAGAACCTAGAATATAAGACATATTTTCAGTTGTTTCACACTTTTTTGTAAAGTGTAATGTATAATTCCACATGTGTTAATTCATAGTTTTGATGCCTTCAGTGTGATTCTACAATTTTCATAGTCATGAAAATACAGAAGAATCTTTGAATGAGAAGGTGTGTCCAAACTTTTGGTCTGTATTGTATATATCCCCATCCCAGTATATATGCCCCCCTTCCTGGGCCCCTTTCAGGTATATATGTTCCCTGTTCTGCCTAAAAAAACATTCCCACCTTCCTCTGCTCCCTCGGTGTGCGGCACCTTCTTCATTGTCCTCTTCGGGGCCTGTGCAAGAAGTGGGCCTGCTGACCCTTGTGCCTACTTCAGCTTGGATGTGCATTCAAGGACACACTTTCAGATGAAGTGTATTTCAGCGCAGGGGGGACTCTCTGGCTCCCTACATTGCAATATACACAGCCAGCCAATCAAAGGCTGGCAGCTGACATTGGTGTGCCTGCTACCTGCTATGGGAGGCATCACGTCACTGCCATAGGACGCCAATACCTGGCATGGTGACATCACCTGCCCGCTGCCGGTCTCAGATTGACTAGCAGTGTGTATTGCATTGCAATGAGCCGGAGAGCCCCTGCGCTGCAATACACTTCAGCTGAATGTGCATCCTCAGACTTGCATCCAGAGGAAGTAGGCGCTAGGGTCGGTAGGCCACCCTCCCACATGGGCCTGGTTGCGGTTGCACCCTCTGTGACCATGATCGTTACGCCCCTGATCAGACAGGAGCAGCTAATTGGATATGGGTAAGAAGTTTAAAGTCGGGTATAATGTTTGTTTTTTTTAATTGTTTCATGAAGCATGTATTGGGCTGGTTTCGGAATTGGGTCAGTTCCATGTACATTTCACACTGGATTTTCAGAAAAAAATATACTACACGTTTCAGATGTTTAGTCCAAGGCAGGTCCCTGGTGGCTTCTCCATGACCCAATCCTGCAGACTTACAGGTATATTCCTATATGTGTGCATAAGAAAAGATCAATCAGTCAAAGGAATTGGGGCGGGAGAAGTTGTAGGAGTGGTTGAGGCGATGTTCAGCTACCTGACACTCAAAAGGGGTTGAATGTATGTTTCTGAAAGTAAAACCCTCTTGGGCTGCAGTTTAGCCTAGGTAGGGTTAATTATATTGGCCAGTTCAGTAGAGAGAGTAAGGGGGAAGAGTGTTAGTGGCAAGTCCATGAAGTGACTGTCAGTGAGTTGTAAGCCATGACAAGCAGCAGGCTCAGGTCAGGGGTTGCTAGGGACAATGTGAGCCTTCAACCTCAGGGTACTGGATTGCCAGAGAAACCCTCCGCATGAGTCCCCTTTTGCTGACCATAGAACTTTGAGATAGACGTCAGGGCCCAGGGGTGCACTCCTTCTGCGAAGCTGCAGGAGAAATTGGACTCAAACTTTCAGAGGCTATGTGAGATGGAATCCGAATATATGGCTAGTGATGGAGAATATTCCCTAGGGCTACAGAAGTTAGCAAGAGGGGTGCTGTACCTATACCGAGAACCATGGCTGAAGTTGTGTCCATTACCTGTGGGAAAGATGACAACCCGTGGGGCCCTATCCTCTACACCTGCCTGTAAATAGTGTAAATACTGTCATTCACCAAGTTAAAGTTTGGTTGTTTTTATGAATCTCATGTCCCCTGGATTGATAGCTGCCCTGGTTCCAGAAGAGGGATTCCTGAAGTCCGAAGTGGCCTGCAGGCCAGAAGTAAGTGTGATGTACCCAACACACAGCAGCACACCAGGACTGGGGCATGTGTTGTCTGTAGGATGTAAAAGCGAGTGGGGAACAGAAGCTCGCTCACAACTGCCTCGCTTGGGCATCTTACAAAGTCACCAGGGACAACCTTAAAACGTGGTGAAGTCCCCAGCTGCCTCTTCTGTGTATGTTTTCTGTAAAATACTACAATGGTCTAGAGTAAAACATACATGACTGAAAAAGCACATTGGGTCACAGTTAAGGCAGCAAGACATGGTTGACACGTTCCTTTTAAAGATGATAATTTCATTGGGTTTAAGAAATTTTAGACAACTCCTTTACACATATAAACTATACCATCTGACCCTTGATTGGGCCTGCAAATGGGGGAACCCTGTGTCACCATGATCTTTCATAATAAGATCTATGGATAGGGTTTTCCTCATCAGTTAACATCTTAAAATAACTCATTTGGTTAATACAACACTATCATGATTACAAGAAAGGAACAAGAAGGCTCGCACTAGTCAAGTCTTGACGATCCCTATTCTGGCCTGCATTAATCGTAATGATGTCCTTCAGCAGATGGACAGATTTTAGCAATCATAGTTGTGAAGAGTTTGCGGTATTACTTTTTATACAGTTTTCTTTCCTTCCTTTTCTGTAAATTACACCATTCTGACCAGCAGAACACATTATGTTCGGCGCCGAAAGCATTTTTCAGCTGTCTCACAGTAGAGCAGAGTGCATATGGAGGCCACATGGAGCAGAATCCTATATATTTGCAGGCGAGGAGTCAGGGCTGTACTGCATGTGTCAGAATATTAACAATGACGTAACCCATTAATGAAACATTCATTGTATTTAACACTAAACAGAGGCCGAAGACCATACAGAACAAGACATCATCTGGATGTTAATAACATGGCAAGATAAATTGATTAAAATCCCCGGACCAGTGATGTGCTAACCTACAAATGTGCTGAGCTGTGTCTGCTGTACTACATGCACATATCTATCAAACCAGTCAACCAAGAAGCCTTCTGAGAAAGGAAAGACCTCCTGGGTTTGATGCCTGGAAGAGTAGTAAGTCTCCCCTGCACAGAAAGTGCTCACTGCCATTGGTAGCAAACTATATTCCAGTATAGGTGGGAGCAAGGGGAAATTCAGGGGCCAATTCATCAAAGCAATTTTGCCAGAATTTTCACCAGGGACTGGAGTAAGATTTCTGGAGTAGCACACAGAGGTGCATGCCACTGGTTAGATGCTTGTAATTCATTAAGAGGAGTGTGCCCCTTAATGAGGGAGCATCTGACTCCTATACACCCACTCATCAAGACCAGCAAGAGAATCTTTGGTCTTGATTAATTGGGGATTCTGTGTTTTTTTAAAGGGAAAATGTTGAAAATGGTATCTGATCCATAGCAGGGCTGTTAAAGAGCAGGAGGTACTGATCAGATTGATATATAGATTTTCAGGAGACCAAAACTGCTCTTGAAAAAGCACGAGACAGGATGAAACACCATGCTGATAAAAGGCGCCGGGACTCTCCTCCTTTTCTCCCTGGTGACAAGGTGTGGCTTTCCTCCAAATACATTCGTCTTAAGGTACCATCTTACAAACTGGGTCCTTGTTACATTGGTACTTTTGAGGTCCTCAAGCGTATTAATGATGTGGCGTACAAATTGAAGCTAACTGCCTCACTCCGCACTCCCAATACTTTCCATGTGTCCCTCCTCAAGCCCGTGGTGCTCAATCAGTTTCTTCCTTCTCCTGGCCCCACATCTCAGCCTATTGGCATGGGGGATGAATTTGAGGTAAATGATATCCTGGCCATGAAGAAAACGAGGGAAAACCCTTTTCTTAATTGGCTGGAAAGGCTTTGGTCCAGAGAGGTCTTGGGAACCCCGGGAGCATATATCCAAGCTCCCCAGATTTTGTCTAAGTTTCTTTCCAGCCTTAGAAAGTGGGGGCTTAAAGAGGGGGGTACTGTCATGCTGCTCTCACCTCATTCCTCTTCCGCCGGGGCTCAGCGCCCGACGTCATCAAGTCGATTACGCACGCGCACCTCCCGCGCTTGATCCTGTGGCTGTTCACCCGACTCCAGATCCTTGTCCAGCGTGCATGCGCTCCTGAGCCTGACTATGGCCGCTCCATCTCTGATGTCTCTATGGTCCTGGAGGACCTGACCTGGAAGTTCCAGCACACTTGCCCTATATCAGGCTGTCTCTTCCTGTAGGCAGCACCTGATTATTGTTGTGCTTCCTCGCTAGACTTGCTTGGCCCCTGCTTGGCTGCTCTCTGTACTCAGGTCCCTTGCCTTGTGCTCTAGCATGCTTCCCAGCGCGCGCCTTGCCTTATACCCAGGCGTGCTTCCCAGCGCACGCTTTGCCTTGCCTTATATCCAGGCATTCTTCCCAGCGCACGCTCTGCCTTGCCTTATACCCAGGCATGCTTCCCAGGCCAGGCGTGCCTTGAAGTGTACCTATGTGTACCTACCTAAGAGGCAATTTTTGCACTTTATGGGTCAGCAGTAATGCATTTAATTATACCTTTACTATGTGTGCGGTGAGGTCTGGCTGTGGAGCACCTGGGATCGCGACGGTGACAGCAGCCAGTATAGTTTCATCTAACGACTGCCTATGTGTTCCCTTAGCAGAATCTTCCCAGGGTATAGTGCTGTGACTGGGCAACACATGTATCCACTTTTATCTTAAATATGTGAATCTTCTTGGTATCTATCTTTGCATTCAGGTACAATAGTACATTAGATTTTTTTACCACCAAAATGTATATTCAGATGATTTGGACCTCACATATGATGAATTTACAGTGTTTCTGATGGCTCTCCCCATGGAAGGTAACTTTCTGCAGTCCACTGTGATTTACTGTATATTGGACTGTCCTGACATATAAAAATATATATGTATTCTCTGTACTATCATTTAGTGCTAATTGCTTTTTTCTGCTGTCCCATATTTTGTATCTTCAATATTCTCCTGATACTGGTGTTACTGTCTTTTTTAAGTTATGTTTACTACGTAATTATTATAATATTCAGGTATGTACAATAAAAATTATACTTTTTATAAGAAGTAAGTTTTATGCTTTTTTGGGGATGTATAGGTCTTTTCTCTGACATTGTCATTATTGTGTTGGGAGCTTCCTCTATGGACTATGCTCTTTGCTCATGGTTCTGGCATATTTTGTACAAATGTGGACTCAAGCCAAGCCCAAAATATTAGCAGCCCATGTGGCCTTGTTTCAGGACCATGGTATTAGCACAAAAAAAATTATATTTTCATATGTGGACTCCTGCCTAGCCCAAAATATTAACAACCCAATATATTTTTCTGCACAAACGTGGACTTGTTCAGAACCATGGCATTAGCACAAAGAATTAATATTTTCAAATGTGGACTCTTACCTAGTTCAAAATATTACCAGCACAAAATATTTTTTGCCAGAAATGTCCCTTGCTTAATGGAGCACAATAATAAAACAATTTAAATTCTCAAATGTGGACTACTGGATGGAGCATAAATATGAGCACAAAATTATTAGATACTGAAATGTCCTTTGCTGTCTGGAGCACGATATTGGAACTAACCCTCACTGTAGCATTGATCCACTCCCGCCTGGACTACTGCAATGCTCTATTAATTGGCCTCCCCTTTACTCGACTTTCCCCTTTCCAGTCCATACTTAATGCAGCAGCCAGGGTCACCCATCTGGCTAAAACAATCCTTTTTTATTGTTAAGGCTGGTTTGGCACTGTTTGCACTTTATGATAGTGACACATCTATATGAATAATCACAATATTGCTTGACAATATTTATGTCACAATTCATATAAATTATTGGCAGTGTATATATTTAATTCCCTGCAATTTATGATGGTGACACATCTATATGAATAATTAATTGTAGTATTTTCTCATAATTTATGATTACAATATTGTTTGATGATATTAATGTCACAATTCATCTAAATTTTTGGCAGTGTATATATTTAATTCCCTGAATAATATTGGCCTGGTCTTTTTGGCTTGTGGTGCTCTTTGTATTTTTATGTATTTATTCATGTAATAAAGTTTACAATTTTTTCAAGAAAACTCCTTGGTAACTCCTTTTTCCTTACTCCTTTTTGGATATGATTTGAACAGGGAGTTGCAATTGTATTATTAGTATATGCTGAGTTATTGGACTGTTTAATCTGAATAAGGAATTGTTGGATGTTTAAAAAAGTTTATTAGGTAAGTATAAAAATATATGACAAGCATGTCACAACCCCGGAGGGAATTATATTCTTACAAACGAGTTTCAGATTGTGCATCCTTAATAATTACATATGTAAAAGATAAACTGGTCAGCGCTATATGAAATATTCTGTTGGGACCGCATGGTGGAACCAATCCAGTCAGAAAAAGCCATATAAACATATATAAAATAGTAAAGACATTTAAAAACAAATTGAATTGGAAATTTGTGAGAAAAATACATGAGGAAATAAAGCAAAAGTCGCTCATAATAATAAATGAGATCATGTCTAATGCTCACGCCATGTGGCATTCTTGTAATTAATATGTAGGTCCACCATGATTCCCGGTTTAGTCATTTCCTACGGTGATCACTCGAGATGAGCGAACTTGTTCGGAAAACGTTCGTCAATCTGAAATTCGTCATGAACGTAGCACATTTGGATTCGTGTTCGGTTTCCCGAGCATTTTGACTCAAAGTCTGCAAAATTCGGTCACAGTTTGGTGAATGTTCCACTGATGCTTTTGTTTTCACTTTGTCTAGGATATGGCGAGCGGGGGACATGTTTTATGTGGGGAGGAAGCTTGTCTAGGTCATAGGAGCTGCGGGGTGTAATTTTTTTTTCTTTAATAACTTAATGTGTGTACATTCCAGCAGCCAATCAGGGCACAGAAACCATCCACAACGTCATCACGCAAGGTCTTCTGTGATTGGTTGCCGAAGTCACATGTCTCTGTCCATGTAAAAAGCGGACATCTTGCTTTGCTGTTGCCATTTTCTCACTGTCACAGTGAGAAGCTGCTCCTGCTAGTGCTGCTGCTGCTGCTGATGAAAGTGAACTCGTCAGTTAGCTACATAGGATCCTGTCTGGTGTGAAATCGATTTTCCAGCATCTAACGAGATTGTTCTAAAACTGTGTTGCAGTCTCAGGAGGCCCCAATTGCTAATCCAAATCGTTTGGGATAAAACTGTGCTGCAGTGATAGTCAGGAGGCCACATTTCCTCTTAAGAATCATTAGGACTAATATTGGGGTTCAGGCGGGAGGCAGTATTTGTTAATCCAAATCATTTGGGATCAAACTGTTTTGCAGTGAGGAATCAGGAGGACACATTTCCTCTTAAAAGTCAATAGGTATAAGAGTGTTTTTCAGGCACACTATATAAGAAAATAAATAGTGATTGTTCATTTAGTGACAGGTGACTGACAGGTGTGGGCCTCAGCTTGTGAATCAGCAGGTTGCAGGAGATGAAGGGTATATACAACATGAGTGGGGAAAAAGCGAGGTCCTGGTGGAAGGGGGAATAGGCTTGGTGTTTGACGTGTACTTGGGTTATGTGTTAATGAAAGCTCAACTGAACAAACACCGTCTCGTTCTATCCAAATTTCTGTGGAAATAGATGTCACTTTAGTGGTGTGCCATAATTATTTTTTGAGATGTGGAGACTCCAAGTTGGGTCTCCATCTGGTGGGTTTCCTGTAGTAGAAGTTGTGTCAGAGGTCTGTTATACTGTCTTAAACGTTTGCCAAATTGAACCAAAATAAAATTTGAAAGGTTTGCTCATCTCTAATCAGGAAGATAATCTCTTATAATTTAAATATATGTATTATAGGTATTAATTAAGGTTTGAAGTGACCAACAGAGTAGTTGATGAATACACTGTGGGCCTCATACCCAGGTCTTTGCCTCTCATTGCCCACAGCAGCTCCGCACACATGGTTTCCACCCATCCTCTACAGTTTTACTCTTCTGTGGTCACTACGTGTGAAATTACCCTTCACAGGAAAGGCTATAGTTTTCACCTCTGGGATCCTTACCTGTATATTAACCTCCTTCTCTCAATTTCAATCCACGGCATTCTTCCTATACATATGTGGAGACGTGAGAATAGTCAGGAAATGGCATAAAACTACATGTGAGGACCTGAGCTGAGACCACAGTCTAAAACATTACCATTAGTAATGCACTATGCTGTCATGAATTAAAATCCTGCATGGCACGCAAGGTTCCCCTGCTCATGTCCAGGCTCACCTTTAATTTTGCAAATGACCATCTGGATGATACAGAAGAGACATGGGAGAAGGTCATGTGGTCAGATGAGACCAAAATAGAACAATTTGGTATCAACTCCACTTGCCGTATTTTGAGGAAGAATAGGGATATGCACAACCCGAAGAACACCGTCACAACCATGAAGCATGGTGGGGGAAACATCATACTTTGGAGGTGCTTTTCTGCAAAGTGGACAGAATCACTGTTCAATATTGAAGGGAGGATGAATGGGGTAGTGCATTGCAAAATTTGGCCAACAACCTCAGAAAGAGCATTGAAGATGGGTCATGGCTGAGTCTTTCAGCATGACAATGACCCAAAACAGACAGCCAGGGATACTAAGGAGTGGCTCCGTAAGAAGCATTTAAAGGTCCTGGAGTGGACTATCCAGTCTCCAGACCGGATTCTCATAGTAAATCTTTGGAGGGAGCTGAAGCTCAATTTTGCCCAGGAACAGACCTGAAACTTGAAAGATCTGGAGAAGATCTGTATGGAGGAGTGGGCCAAAATCCATGTTGCAGTGTGTGCAAACTTGGTCGAGAGCCACAGAAAACATCTGACCTCTGTGATTGCAAACAAAGGTTTCTGTACCAAATATTAAGTTCTGTTTTTCTCTTGTATCAAATACTTATTTCATGCAGTGAAATGAGAATTAATTATGTAAAAATCATACAATGTGATTTTCTGGATTTTATTCCTAGATTCTGTCTCTCCCAATTGAAGTGTACCTAAGTGCACCTACCCGTGCGTACCCCTGTGTACACGCCCTGCACTGTCCTATACTCTGCGTGCCCTCGTGTACCCACCTTGCACTGTCCTGTACTATGCGTGACCTCGTGTACGCACCTTGCACTGTCCTGTACTCTGCGTGCCCTCGTGTACCCACCTTGCACTGTCCTGTACTCTGCGTGCCCTCAGATACACGCCTTGCATTGCCCTGTACTCTGCGTGTTCACGTGTCCTCGCTCTTCCTGCGTACTCCCGTCTTCTGTGAGACGGCCACCTGGTTCCAGCAGTCATGATACCTTATCCCCCTGGGTCTGCCCCAGACGCTCCCTGTATAGGGGTGGTTCTCACTAGGTCAGCTCGCCCCCGGGGTGGGGTTGGTATCGCGACCCAGAGGGTCCACTCCAGGAGTCGTCACAGTTAGGTCATTAATGTAAAAGTAGCGGACGTCTTTAAATTACTTATAGGGCACTCTGGTTGGCACTAGGTATATTGGGCACTATGTGGGGACATTTATGGGGACTCTCCAGTTGGAAAATATTCATGAAGCACTTTGGGTTGAATTTTTCATGGGTACATATTGGCTTACACTGTGGGTACACTCCAGAAAATATTAATGAATTAGTCGGGGCTGAATTATTTATTTGGTACTCTGGCTGGCTCTATGTATAGAATCAAACTATTTATGGGGGCACTATATATGGGTGCATGCTGGCTAGAACAATTTATGGGGTACTCTGGCTAGCTCTATATAAAGGATCAATAGGATCAAACTATTTTATGGGTATGCTCCAGACAGCAAATTTTAATAAATCACTAGGGGACACTATTAATGGGGGCACTCTGGCTGCCACTATATATACAAACTATTGTTTGGGTAAAACATTTGTGGGGTCACTTACCCGTACTATACATGAGGTCATTCTGCTTTGAGCTATTTTTTTTTAACTGTCTGGCTAAAATAAAAGGTTTTGAATATGAACCATATGAACGTAATATTTTCCAATAATTTCATGTCAACTGGTAATGCATCAAGGTGGAAATGTTCTTAAATATTTTTCTTAAATGTCTTTTTTTTTTCTTACGAGAAAGTGAGATTATATTCATTTTACATTGAGTTCCAGGCTCTTCAGTTTAATCCTGGGCATTAGAGCAAGAATTTTCCTCATTCATTGCTGATTGATCATATAGTAAGGGGATCAGTCATTAGATGACATCTGTATACAGAGATAACGTCGTTTATCTGAATATTCACTTACTGAAATGGAACGTTAATCCTCCATTGACAGAAAGGAAAGGATGGCACATCTATTATTCTTGTCTATTTTAACAGTCGATGGTATACACGGCATTTTTATTTTTGCATAGGGATTATTGGAACGAATAGTGTGACCATTGAATTCAATTCTATTATGCGTTTTACACTGAATTAATTGATTATGTGAATGTAGTTAGTGTCTATTATACAGATATTGAAAAGTAACTCCAGCTTCCCAAATAATTGCAAAAAAGGTCCATTGTGATAGACTTAAAGGGATTTTTACTATTGGCAATACCTAATTATTGGAGGTAACCCCAAATAATAAGAGATCAGTGTTGTGTCCCTCTACGGGATTCAACAGTAACCAGTGGCAGCAACTGTAATTTATTATAAAATTGTCTCTGAGTGATCACAATGTGAATTTTCCTCCGAATGATAGTAGAGATGTCAGTGCATTGCTCCAATCCTGCTTTTACGTGCTCCTTCCCGTTCTGGCACAATCTTTCCCTGTTCCTGGTCTGCAACGGTAGGTACCGGCGCATGATGCTTATGTTAGAATAGTTTATTCAGAAAGCATAGCTACGGTAAGTCCCCAAGTCAACAAGACCAGCTCGCGTCCATAAAATTTGCTCGTCTGAACGAGCCCTTAGGGTTTGTGCACATGGCCATATTTTCGGTCCAAGAGCGATCCAACAAAGCATCAGATCACACTCCATCCAATGTCATTCTTTGGGCTGCACTTGGATAACATCTGAGTACAGTCCGATTTCCGCAAACTGGCAGAATGGAGAAGATGAAGAAATTTTTTCTCTGTCTTCTCCTCATCCGAGGGAATCGGAGCACACTGA
>VIAB01001285.1:81295-96321 GCA_009801035.1 Oophaga pumilio
TCAACATTTATTTCCTTTGTTTGTATTGGAACAATTATTGGATTGGACATAATTTCACACAAAACACCCAAAATGGGCTGGACAAAATTTCTGACGCCTTTTGAAAATTGTGGCTAAACAACTTTGTTTCAAGCATGTAATGCTCGTTCAAACTCACCTGTGGCAAGTAACAGGTGTGGGCAATATGAAAATCACACCTGAAACCAGATAAAAAGCAGAGAATTTGACTCAGTCTTTGCATTGTGTGTGCCACACTAAGCATGGAGAACAGAAAGAGGAGAAGAGAACTGTCTGAGGACTTGAGAACCAATATTGTTGAACAATATCAACAATCTCAAAGTTACAAGTCTATCTACAGAGATCTTGATGCTCCTTTGTCCAAGGTGAACAACATAATCAAGAAGTTTACTACCCATGACACTGCATCTAATCTCCCTGGATGTAGACGGCAGAGAAAAATTGATGAAAGGTTGTAACGCAGTATAGGCCTGATGGTGGATAAGCAGTCTTAATCAAGTTCCCAAAAAATTCACACTGTCCTGCAGGCTCAGGGTGCATCAGCGTCAGTGCAAAGTATCCATTGACATTTGAATGAAATGAGACGCTATGTCAGGAGACTAAGAAGGGCGCCACTGCTGACACAGAAATAAAAGCTAATATATAAAAAAGAAAGAGTACGGCTCACCCCGTCATGTCCAAGTTCCTTGGCTGGTCATTGCGCATGGAGCCGCCCTGGTCCCGGCGGTATGGAAATCCAACGTGCAAGAAAAGTTGTCTCCAGCGACCACAGGAAATATTATTCTTAAAATTTGACGTTTATTTGATCATCATATTAAAAAGGACAGATATGCAGATATGGGCAATCCCAGTGCAAGGAAAATCCTACATGTTTCGACCTATACGGTCCATGATTAAGACAGTGTAGGGAGAAACATGTAGGATTTTCCTTGCACTGGGATTGCCCATATCTGCATATCTGTGCTTGTTAATATGATGATCAAATAAACGTCAAGTTTTAAGAATCATATTTCCTGTGGTCGCTGGAGACAACTTTTCTTGCACATTAGAAATAAAAGCTAGACTGCAGTTTGGCAAAATGTCAGTGAGTAAGCCAAAATCCTTCTGGGAAATAGTCTTGTGGACAGATAAGACCAAGATAGAAGATTTTGGTAAAGCACATCATTCTACTGTTTACCAAAAACGGAATGAGGACTACAAAGAAAAGAACACAGTACCTACAGTCAAATATGGTGGAGGTTTAAAGACTTTTGGGGTTCTTTTGCTGCCTCTAGCACTGGGTGCCTTGACCGTGTGTAAGGTATCATGAAATCAGAACAATACCAAAGGACCAAAGGATTTTGAGTTGCAATGTAGTGCCCAGTGTCAGAAAGCTGAGTTTGCGTCCTAGGTCATGGGACTTCCAGCAGGACAATGACTCCAAACATACTTTAAGTAGCTCCCAGAAATGGATGGAAACAAAGTGCTGGAGAGTTCTGAAGTGGCCAGCAATGAGTCCGGATCTAAATCCCATTGAATATCTGTAGAGAGATCTTAAAAATTGCTGTTGGGAGAAGGTATCAATCAAATATGAGAGACCTGAAGCAGTTTGCAAAAGAAGAGTGGTCCATATTTCCAGTTGAGAGGTGTAAGAAGCTTGTTGATGTTTATAGCAAGAGATTGATTGCTGTTATTTATTGCAAACGGTGTGCAACCAAATTTTGTTTGAAATTATGTCCAATTTGCCTTTTTTCATCTGTTCTTTTGTGTTGTTCCAATACACACAAAACATGTATAACAAAGAGTGTGTAATTGCAATAGTTTTCTGGGAGAAAGACGTCACTTTCTGGAAAAATTTCAAGGGTGCCAACACTTTCGGCCATGACTGTACAGCTGATCTTAGCAATGATTACACAACTGTGAATGTTGGATGCATGAAATTTATTTCCGAAAGAGTCACAATTGATCCTGCGACGTTCTAAGTTTACTTCCTGGACTAATCAACATTTACAGATTCTTGTCCTTTAACAAACAGAAATTTCTACTTTTATATTTTGCTTTTAAATGAATGGGGTTGTACCGAATTAGAACAGATGAGACGTTGATCTAAAGGTCTAGAGAATTGGCTTATGCTACCAATGATGTGTCATATCTCGACTATTTTTCATAACCTATGATTCTTACTAAATTAAACTTTTTATTTTCTCACCCGAGACCCACGACTGCAATCTCTCCCTCTCTATATACACGATGTTTACAGCCACTTTCCATAGGGCATGATTCCAAAAATCAGAGGTGACTCCCGAAGTGCTAAGACTGTTGTATGCATAAAAAATAATTCTTATGGCCCCTATTCACATTAGGCAGCGATCTGTCTAGACTCCCCCATGCACAGGAACACTGCTGTGTTCTCTGAGAGATCTGCTGCCAGACTCCTCTTGCAGGGGTTTATGTCTTTGGAGAACTTAGGGATCAGCCATTTGGAATCCAACCACCTGATCCTTCTCACCCCCAATATCATCTTAAGGGGGGGTATTCAAGTGGTCCCCCATAAATAATACTGTCCGATCCCACCAATATCAATGGGTTCGGCCAACTATAGTCCAATGTGTATGGGGGCCTTAAGTCTCCAAGCTCCACGACAGTTTTGCAGATAGTACAGAAATCTAACTCTAATACTTTACATTTTTGCAAAAAACTAACCCCTTAAGTCAGAGTTTAGTTACAGGGGTGAGTTTAGTTTAAAGGGAATCTGTTAGCAGGTTTTTGCCATGTAATCTCAGAGCAGCATGATGCGGGGGGCTGAGACCCTGATTCCTGCGATGTGTCACTTACTAGGCTGTGTTTTGCTGTTTCAGTGCAATAAGGGTTTCATCAGCAGGATATTATCACTACAGGACAAAGTGCCTTGTGCCTGCTAGTCCAACCACGCCCCCAGCACTGATTAGCAGCTTTCTGTCAACATACAGTTCACATAGAAAGCAGCCAATCAGTGATGTGGGCGGGGTTATATAGAGTTCAGCATTCTGAGTTCTACAGCAGAGAAAATAGTGATTATATCACAACTGCTGCACCCAGTAAGCTAAGTGATACATCACTGGAGTCAGGGTCTCTGTCACTACATAATGCTGCTGTCAGATAACAAGGCAAAACACTCCTGACAGATTCCCTTTAAGTTGTCTCTCATGACTAAAATCAGTGGGAGAAATTTCCTGACTTCCAGCTAAAAGGGGCAATAAAAAAATGTATTCATCCTTACAAAATAGATGAAGCCAGATGTTATTTTATTATAATTGGCGCCTGTTTGAGTGGAGGATGAAAATTGTGTCGGTCGACCATCCCTTTCAAAAAATTATATGGACCACAAGAATGGAAACTCGGAAAAGTTATATTTTCTTCCTCCTGGTCTTCATAGATAAATTTGGTGAAAAAGGATTTCAAAAAGGAGTAGCCTCTTCCAAGAGTGGATTGCACTTAAAGGGAATCTGTTGGCAAGTTCTTACTATTTAATCTGAGAGCGGCATAATATAGGGGAAGTGACCTCGATTCCAGCAATGTATCACTTACTTGCCTTCTTACAGTAGTTTCCACAAAATCAGTGTTTTTTTCAGTTTTTTTTCATGAGAAGACTAGTTGTCTTGTGCCATGTAGTCCTCCTGCTCTGTATAATCCCGCCCCCACCAATGATTGGCAGCTTTCTATCTATGCACTGCACAGTGTACACAGAAAACGGCCAATTAGTGGTGTAGGCGGGGTTATACAGTGATTGCATCAAAACTGCAGTAAGCAGCCCAGTAAGTGACACATCGCTGGAATCAGGATCTTTGCCCCTATATCATGCTGCTCTCAGATTACATAGCAAAACCCGGGTGGCTATTTCCATATCTGCTTGTAGTCTCTTAACAGTCTCTAGTCTTTTATTAGTCTGCTTCTTTTTTTTTTTTACTAGTTCAATACTACTGAAAATTGTATTAAGAGGTTTAATAAGAAGTATTGTTTCTCCTTGCGGAGACTGACATGCTAAGCATGCCGAGATGAGACTTAAAGCCGCAATGTTCCTCTGGGAAATATGCAAATTGTCTCTTCAGAGAGGAAGAGCACCAGAACTCTAGTGCCACCTATTGGAGGTAGCAATCCTAAAAGTCAATGTCGACTGTTAGGATTGCTATCTCAAATAGGTGGCACTAGAGTTCTAGTCTTCTTTCTCCCTGAATAGACAATTTGGAGGTTTAATAAAAATGATTCATTATTCATTCAAAATACTAAAGTAAAAAGATAAAATACGATAGTGAAATGAAAATATGCAATGCCAGCAGAGTAAAAAATATACTACATGCATATTTAATATAACATATTGGGTAATATAGCTGTGAGGGCATTCTACTGTGTATAGGTGACTTGTTGGCCCAATATAGTGTATAGGGGAGCTGTGGTCGCATCATACTGTGTTTTTCTTTTAAAACAAAAGATGTTAAATTAGGAGTTCTTTTTTCTAAGCTAAAACCTCAGTTTTCAGGTTAAATTGCTGTGTTCTCTGCTTCAGTTTGAGCACTCGGTCTCTCGGTTTTGCCATCACTGCCTTCTATCATGCGAATAGTCTGGTCTGAAACTGGTTAAAGAAAAGTTTTCAGTTCTATTATAAAGATAATAACTGGTTTACTCTTTCTTGATGGAATTGATTTCATGCATCCAACTTTTTACATAAGTCAGCGATTGCAGCATTCTTGGTATCATGGAATTGTTCTTTATTCTTCCAACATTTTATATATTAATATTCGCTATATGTGTATATTTCTCCAAACAAAATGCCCACTTAAGATCATATTATGTAAAAATGTTAAATTTGCTACTCCTTCACATACTGTATGCTTAAATCCAAACCTCCATTGCCCCGTTACTTGAGTTTCTATACATCTGCTTTACATATTAAAGGGGTAAAATCCAGGCTACACTGGATAGGTGACAATTGATAGTTCGGGGTCCCAACCAATCACCAGAACGGGGAGTTATGCCCCATACTCTTTGCTTGTCAGGAGAGCATGAATGGAACAGCTAGTTGCGCGTGTGCCCTCTGACTCCATACAAAGTCTATAGCTCAGATGAAAATTGCTAAGTGCAGCGGTGCGCTCTGCTGTCTTCAGTACCATAGACATGCAATGGAGAAGCAGGGAGCGCATGGTCAATCAACTGCTCCATTCATGATCACAGTCTTGCAGCCAGGGGGAGAACCAGAGGAGAATGGGGGACACAAAAGTTGACACAAGCCCCTTATCCTGTTGATCAATGGGTGTTCTGGTGGTGTATAGGTGATCATTTCTGTAAACTGAAATACCCCTTTTAAATATAATAATCACCAACAATCCTGTCCGTCCCCCACCTCCAGCAGCATTTTTTCAGTTCGTATCATCATCTGCTATTTATACAGTAGTAGTGATGAGATTGTTAATGTTTAGTATTACACAATCCACTGCAACAATGAATTATGTGATGATTTGATGGTATGAGTGACAAAAATTAAAGTATATATAAAAAAAAAATAAAGACCTAAAGAAAAGGATTATGTTTATATTTTTAGTTATTTTTTTAAATAATTTTTAGATAGAAAAAAAAAATTAATCTCCACTGAGTCGGATTCTTCTCAGTTGAGTTTTTGGCGTCTTGGGTAAACTGAAAAAACACTGCTATGCTCTGTACAAAGACAAGGTAGTGGGCGGCTACACAGCAGGTGGATTACAGAGATGCATGCTCACCTGTGGGACTATATGGAGCATCATCAGAACATTTTCTCTTCCGTGATCGAGATTTGAACACAGGATTATCTTCATCTGACTCGAGAGATGGGTAAACTACACAAACAGAGATCAGTGTTACTGGAGCGTACGGCACAATCTCCAATACAAGCGGTGAGCAATTATCCTCGCTGTTCTGCGGACACACCATAAGTTTAAGACAGGAAATCAACTGGGAAATATACAAGAACTTATCTATTTAAAGAGACTCTCCGATTTTGCAGCCGCTATTAAAAAAAAAAAAAAATCAGGGAACTGATTGGCAATTTACTAATATGGCGTGGTCATCAAAGGTACTCCCAATAGCGTGTGGCGCGAGAGATCCAGTTTCAACACTACGTGGCTACAGAAAAAAAGGCAGTAACCAGATGGCTTTGTAAGCAATTTGACAAATTTTAGGATCTTAGAAAAACCCTTTAAGCACACAATCACAATCTGTACTAAAAGTAAAAAATCGTAATTTTCACACCAGTCACTGGGGCTTTTATAGAGGCTAATTTCCTGCTGTTTCAGGAAATAACACATGTACATAGCCACAATAATCTGATCCCGTCCCTATCTTTTGTATTGAAGCATCTAATGGACATGTGCTGAAGTCACTGCGAAAGGAGGGGGAGTTGTGACATTGCCTTTGTAATTAGTGGAGCCTGTGTTATCAGCTGTGTATAGAGGTGTTACCTGTCATTGTAATCGTGCCTCTTCTTATGATAATGAGCCTGCTGAAAAATGTTCCTGAAAAGACCAAAAGTGTAAGTCCATATAAGCCCCAGTGGCCAGTGTGAAAATTGCAAGATAACTTTAATTAAAAAAAATAATAATTAAGATCATGATGTGAAAATGAAAAAAAAATCCCCAGTGGGGTTCAGACCAAGAACTAAGGTCTGAAAGTCCACTGTGTGAATGGAGGAAAGGTGAGCACACTCTACCCCTCTGACTGAATAGACTCCGGATCAGTGAAGGGCCCAGGAGTCATCTTGTGGATTGTGGGACCGCCCCTTTAAATTAGTAATATTTTTAATACTCCGTATTTAAATCACTGGCAGCGCATGGCCCCCACACCGCTGATCTGCTCAGTCCCCCTAAACCCTCTCCTAATCATTTAATACTCCATGTTTAAGAACTCAAAAATCTCCTTTAAAGTATATTTTAATTACAGCAAATAAAATGCCTCAATTCTGTAACAAAAAGTTTTTCTGTTTTTTTTCTACACAATCAATAGGCTGATTTTGCTAAAAACAGGAAAACTATTGAGGGGGAGGCAAAATTTCATTTTGATAAATTGGCATCTAATAACAAAATATGATGAATGGTAATGGGCATGACCTATCGCACCGCTCACCCGAGGGTGGTGTAAGCGTAACCGTCGCTCTATAAAACTTTAGACAAGTCCAAAGTATCAAATCGGTGAAAGTCCTGGAGCCGAACCCCCAAATTAATCACTGAAGCAAAGTGACAGGAGTAATGGGCTGTGCCCCTTCAGCTGCAGTGTGATAAGGATCCATAGAGAGAATATAACTGTGTTCACACATAGCATTTTATGCTTTTTTTTTAAGCAGGAAAATCTGTCTACATTACATTTTTATGGGTTTTTTATCTCATTGTGGTCAATGGGTAAAAAAAAAGTCACAAAAAGCGCTGAACAAATCAACAGCAATGAAAAAAATAATGCAAAGTGTGCAGGAAATTTTTAGGAATCTCATACATGTTGCTGCTACTGTAAAATGCTGCATTTTTTAGGCATGAAAAAAAATCTGCAGATGAAAATGCTACGTGTGAACGAGCCCTATGGGTCCATATGGCATAAAGGAAGGTCAAGCGCTGCAAGGAGATGGACATCAGCGATCGGCTAACTGGTTCTTTCCACAATGAATGTCCAACATGCCACTAAGAGACGTGAAAAGTTTTATGGAACTTTGAAAACCCTAAATTAGTTAATAACTGGCATCTAAACATTGGTGGATCTCAACAGCAGCTGCCATGGATGAGGAACGCAACAGAATACCACAAAAGAAGGGTGAAGTGACTGAAATGATCAGAGGGCAAGTAAGTCCCAACTCCAAACACCGATTGTGCAATGTGAGGGGTAAATCAATGGTACAAACAGTAGGACAAACAATGAATGAGGCATTGAAAAGTGATGAAACCATCGACAGGAAATGAGTAATTAATAATCATTACTAACGACTTTGAATGCCAATGCCAACATTTAGGAAGACGAAAGTCTTGAATCCTCTTCCACATGTCATGTTTTTGGGCACCGGGGTAGTATAGATATTGGGTGCAAGCAATGGTGGGCAATGTTTAAAGGGAAAACTGTGTTTAGCACTTTTTGGTGGTTGGGCACCACACTGTAGTATTTGTCTTTTTTGCTGCTGCATCACACTGTTGACTCATGTGCAGTCTATGATCTGTTAGTATACCCAAGTCTTTTTCAAATGTGCTGTTGCTTAGTTCTATCCCTCCCATTCTATAGATGTAATTTTCATTTTTACATCTATAGAATGGGAGGAATAGAACTAAGGGAGAGCCCGCTGTATGGTGGGCATTGTGTGGCCGCCGCTGGCACCCTCACCCCATCTGCTGTAGACCCTGCTGTAGACCCTCACCATATAAAGAGATGTCACTCGGATTACTTTATGATTAGTGTGAATTTAATGGGACCCCCTTCAAAGTTTCCCCTGAAGAGCGGCCCCTTCATTCCCTGGATTGATGGGGGTCTTCGAGGTTGGGACTGATAATGACCGCCTGTGCTAATGACTACGTGATTCTATTGGCATCAGCTTACAGACCACCAATATTCAAAGTGTACAGTGTACGGGCGACCGGCTACACAGTTCTGCCTGGGAGATGTAGCACACAGTGTGAACACTGCCCGGCACCACTTCTCTGACAGTACACCGCACCGCTTCTCTAGAAGACAAACACAGGCCACGGTGTCTTGACCAGTGGCACAGTAATTGGAGAGACCAAAAACAAGTCTGTGTAACAGGGAGAGGCAGTCTACTCTATAGCACTGCAAACATCCTTCTGTTTACGCAGCTACCTGTTGTCACTGTGAACAGACATTGGGTCAGTTAGCCAATGTGGTCTAACCCTTCTTAAGTAAAAGACCCCCAATGGAAGTTGTAAAAGAGCACTAGATATGCAGGGCATGTCATACTGAACTTGTCAGCATGTCTGTCGTCCTGATAAACTTATTTTATTGAACACTTGTATTTCTTATGAAATAACAACGCTGCATACATTTTCTTATAACGCTCCTCTGTAATTCCTCCTGGAAATGTATGAATTAAATTGACAACTGGAAATGACCATTGCTCTTGTCGATAGGCTGCGTTCTTACACAATGTCCCCCTGTCAGTACTGATATGTGTCGTAGTAAGTAAACATTTCCTTCTCCCCACATAAAATGTTGGGGAAAAGAAGGATCCGGTCTGCTGAATTTCAGCGGCCGGTCCATTTTGTTCGGTGCAGCGATCGGAGCAGGCTGGCGGCGGTACAAGAGCGCTCCACGAGTCTAATGTTATTTTATTCCTTATGAAGCATCTACAAGTCAATAACAGAAAAAAATATTACATGTGGAGAATCCAAAAATTTCAAGTTGCATATACATTTTTTAAAAATGCACCCAAAATGGCACTCGGACAGGATCTCTGTTGTATATGTGGATGTCAAGCATCGCTCAATTTCGGCCTTTTCCAGAAGGAACAGCACAAAGAAGATTTATCAGTCTCGAGTAGACTGGTCCTCTCTAATGTCGGTAATAGTGACTAAGTGCAATTTAGGCTAAAAGTAGAACCAGGATGAGGGGGTGGTCCCGATTTCTGATCCCCCTGGAATATATGTCCCTGTCTCCGCTTTTCTATAGAGTGGTTACAATGCTTCTCAATGCTGCATTCACCCGGTATATCCCCCTCATACAGCCATGACGATGCACCGGCAGGAGCGCGGGGGATGGATTGTCTGACGGGAGCCTTTTTGGAATATGTAATTCAATTATTTGCAATCTGGGTCTTCACAATTCTTTAAAAATAAATAAATAAAATTCTGCGTTGAAGTCTGGAAACCAAATCTCAATTACCGGCCTGCGTTCACCACTGGAGGCAAAGCCGAAACCTATTTTCATCAGACCGCCGGCTGTTTCTGATTTCAGCCGCAAATGGAGCTTTAAATTAAAGAAGTGCTATTGCCTAATGTGCACCCGGAATCGGCCGTCCCCTACACCTTCATTTTCCCATACAAAGAAATTAAATAACCTAAATGATATAAGTTCCCTGCAAGGAGAGAAGAGCGCCCCCCGTCTGCACTCCAGAATCTCATGTTTCTCCCTTATTGTCCAAACTGCTCCATTACTATGAGGCAGGGGGCTCCCGTACATCTCAATGGAGTGGTGATGGATGTACATGGTGGTCCTCAATGCTCATCACCGACCCCGTCATCAGCAGTTGTCCCAACTGTCCACCACCTGCAGACAAATATGTCCTAAAAGCGTCTGGTCCCTTTAAAGTGGATCTGTTACCAGATCCATCATATATAAATTATTAAAGGGATATTCTCCAAACGATAGGGCATATCTTGCTGATCGCTGGGGGGTGTCCGACCGCTGGGACCAATCCCAAGATCGAGCTCTGCTGCCCCCATCCCGAATAGAGCGGAGGTGTGCGTGTTCGGAAATAGCGGAGCGCTATACTCTACATTCTCCAGCAGTCCCATAGACAATGAATGGCGTGGAGGCTGAGCGTGTGCACCTCTGCTTCACTCGGGGTAACAGAGCTTCGTTCTCGGGATAACTGGTGGTCCCTGCATTCGAGCCTTCAATGATCAGTCCGCTATCCTTTATTCTATGTGTAGTTCTTTTAGACCTGATGAGGCTGGTATACTTACTGCAAATTGTCAGAAAGGCTGTTTAATATTAAAATTGAGTATTTTAGGATTCCAGCTCTCTCGTAAAATGCTAATTTTAATATCACTTTTTCAAAGAGGGTTATCCAGCTCTCTGAGCTTGGGTTTCAAAGTATGTCCAACAGCCTCATCAGGTCTAAGAGATCTATGTATTTAATAAATGCATCGAGTTTGTATTGTAAAATCTGGAGGCAGATCTCCTTGAAAGGGGAATATTCTCATTAAAAATAAATACATCATTATTCCTCTTGGAAATATATACGGTAAATAAATGACAAATGGGGGGGGGAGTATAACCCTTTGTCAAAGGGGCGTATCCCTACGGCAGTCTGACGCAGGGGTGAAGGGACACCCCTACTGGCAAATGCAGTAGTTAAACACAGCTGTCATTCTATTTAGACATTTCCAGGAGGAACAACTGAGGGACGACAATGCAGGATTCTAAAAAATAAAATAAAAACAACCATCCACCAAATTGCTTATTTCATAAGGGATAAAAGTATCAGGAGACTTGTCCAGCCTTTTGGCTTCTGATAAAGATACAAGTGGTGTTCATATCCTTTAGGTGGACACACTTCTAGTCATTCTGTCCATTCTATTAACCCTTACAGCAGCCTGTGATTATAGAATAATACCGAGATATAATCACATTTAGAAAAGGCAACACAATATATTCGCCAGATCTCACAGATTTCGAGGAGCGATGTCATGTCTGCGGGTGTTCAGCGCGATGTGATGTGTTTGTTATTCAGATGTACGTTATATACTGTACCTGGTGCAGAGATCCTTTATGTAACGGTGTGGCGGCACTTCTGTCCTCGGTAAATACAATTATATAATCGTTCGTAAAAAAAAACACCGCATCTTTCCTTGTATTTTATGTACACCCCTTCATCATCTGGGACCCATCACCCATGACCCACAGCCATGAAAGGGGTAATCCTGTTTGGAATTGGGGTCCCGCACTCCCAATACCCCACCAGTGATCAGCTGGGATATCCTTCATTGTCTACCAGGCTCAGCTCTATACAATTAATCCCCCCATACACGTTAGACTAGAGTCGGCTGAACCCGCTGATATCGGACAACAGTCTGATGTGTATAGCGGCCTCCCGACTCTTCCCTGACAGATGACATTGGAAGAGAAAAGGATCCGGCACCAAGGATTTCTAATGGCCGATCCACTTGCTTTCTAAGAAAAAAAGCTGGTGACAAAGGAGCATGGCAGCGTCTTTCTCATAGAGAACACAGGAGCGCTCTGCCGAGCAGAGGGTTCATGTATTTGGGGATGTCACCTGACTGTCATCTAATGTGTATGGGGGTCTCCCGACTCTCCTCTTTCAGAAGATGTTGGGGAAATTAAGGATCCGGCAGTAAAGATTTCCAACAGATTTCTCCAGGAGATAAGCCGATGTCAGGGGAGTTGGCTCTCTCTCTCATAGAGGACACAGGGGGCCATAATTGTGGGAGTTAGCAGTCAGCCAAAATATTGTTTGGCCGCCAGTCAACTAATGGGTATGGGGGGCTTTTGTAGCTGCTGTGCCTGGTATAATTTGCATTCAAGTGCATGAAACCAAGGTGTCATACCGGGCACAGTCACCACTAATGGGATGGCGCTGTGTCTGGTAAACAATGAAGGAGATGTTGGCCCCTTTAAACAACTGATTGGCAATCTTCCTAACTATAGTGACTCCCATGATAACAGGAGTCCACCCGGGGTCTCTGTTTCAGACTTGTGGCAATCAGCTGGTGTGTAGAAGAAACCTCCTTTAAGTTATGTTGCGCAATAACATAAGCAGAAATCCTGCAAACTTGCGTCACTCCGCTCAGCGATTCAGACGCGCATCGAGGTGACCATGTACTCACGCAGCGCAGATTATACAGCGGACGCGTCTTACCAAAGTCGGAGTCTTTGAAGCATGCTCCTAGGTTGTCCTGCTCCTCCTCATAGTCGTCCACTGTGATGTTGTTCTTGGCGGCTTTCTTGCTGACCCGCTTGCTCGGGCACTTGTTGTTGCCTGACTTCTTGGAGTTTTGGGCTGATATGGAGTTATTCTTAGACTGGTTTGTATTCCACGACGTCTGTAGACAGGAGTCAGAAGGCAGGTTAGCCATCGACAACATGCCCTGTATTGCTTCTTGTGTGCTTGGTGATGCGGGGGGCTGGCTGTGGGGCAAAACATAAAGCCTGGTTACTACAGAGCCCAACAAATACCTTCTCCGGCCACTCCAGCACGTGCCTAATGGAAAAATCTGACCTGACCTAATGTATTTCACTACCTAGTGATCCGGAGATCTTTATGTGAATTAACGGGGTTGTCCAGGATTACTCAAACATGGCGGATTTCTTCCAAAACCACTCTCAAACTGTCCACAGGTTGCAGAACAGCTTAATGAAAGTGAATAGCACAGAGCTGCATTACCGCACACAACCTGTAGACTGATGTGGTGCTGTTTTTGGAGGAAAGTGGCCAAGTTTTCTCATCTTGGACAGTTCCTTGCCATCACAGAGGGTTGAAATTTCAAGAGGCACCTAAGTATGCAAGGTCTAAATGACCAATTCCCAGAAACGCAAACCCCTCTTCTTCTCTCCCCCAGTAGATTTGTAAGTGTCTCTCTAAGCTTTGCCCGAGTGGCTGTTAGTCTGGCGAACTTAAAGGGGTTGTGCAGTGAAAACAAGTCATCTGCTATCTGCAAGATACGGGATAACTTCCTGATTGATGAGGGTCCGATCACTGGAACTGGCATTGATTGGCGGAAAGGGGACTTTTTATTCCCATTGCAAAACTTTTAGAACGGGAATAAAAGTGGCGATCGGTGCAGATCCCAGCAGCCGGACCCCCATCAATTAACAAGTTATCACCTATCCCAGTGGTTTGCTGATAACTTGTTTTCACCAGACAATCCCTTTAATTTACCTCCATCTGCCAATCATTTCAACGGTGCCGTGGTATACCACATACTTCCCGCAAGGCTAGCGATTTTCCCTGGCAAAATCATCTGTGTATCCAGACAGTGACCTGGAGCAATCAGCTGATTGCCCCCCAAGAGGCCGCGCATTAAAAGGAACTGTGTCTGATGAGTCAAGCCTTTTAAAGACTAAGTCTAAATGATCTGTTATTTGACAGAATTTTTTTTACTTGAAGTATCCTAAACTTTTTGAGCAAAAATGTAAGATTTGGGATCTTTACGCTGGTCTCCTCCAACTATTTAAAAAGTGGTCAGATCTTAGTTGTAGGGGGGGCGCGAGCTCGGCTGACTAATTCAACAGAATCTATGCCAAAAAAGTGGCGGAAATTACGACATACACGTCAGTCCTCTAATGGATTACATTTCTTTCGGCGCTACACGACAGTAGTAATATGTTCCCAATCCTTGTGGAGGAGCACCCCCTCTCAATGAATTTCATCAAGACGGACGTGCACAACACCGGCTTTGATGAATCGGAGTATAAATAGCTAAAAAATATTATGTCTACAATGTTTATAGCTATAATAATATGTCTTCCCGCCTTGCCCCTCTCATTCATCTTAGGAGAGTAATGAGATTTGTGAGTATACAGGATGGATGAAAGTCCATGACCACCAATAAAAGCCATATAGTAGGGGCCTGGAGACCCTGACCCTTTTAATATTTCTATGTCGCTGATCTGTGTTAATAGAAGCACCATCAATATATCTCAGAGATACGGATGTCTCATAGTGCTCTCCATGGAGAGCTTTGTACTAGCAGACACGGGTAGGACAGGCTCAGAGACCCCATCCGCCGCTGCCTTCTGATACGCCACAAGCCAAATGTGAGCGTTTAGCTTCTTGATGCATTGTCCTTACATAACCTATTGATAGAATGGGAAGAAATCAGCACATCGCTGGTGAAGTCTGCAGCTTGTTCTTGCGTCTGATCTCCTCCCGGAGGTAATCGTAGGTGAAATAGACCATCAAACCTGCAGGAAGAACTGCTGCTGCTGGGCGAGTCTGGAGCTCTGCGCAATTAACCACCACATAGAAGGGGCCAGATCATTGGGAGAAACAGCCCGTTACTGAAGAGAGATGCAAGTTCATATGGACGTGAGAAAGCCTGGCAATGTATGGATACAGTCAGGACTGACGGTGATGACGGACATTACTGATAGATGAAACCTCAGTGGATGTAACATACGAGTAGATAATACCCCTAACGTTTTTATTAAAATCCTATCTCCAACCATTAGCTCACAATTTCAGGTGGATGCAGTATGAAAATTTTATTTTTCTACACATCTGTAAAGGGGTTGTCGCCCATCAGAAAAGTTTATCCTATAAGCTCCGTTAGTAAAAAAAAAAAAAAAAAAAAAAAAAA
>VIAB01001285.1:96420-106948 GCA_009801035.1 Oophaga pumilio
GTGCTCACTGATTGGCTGCAGCACCGTTAATGAGACGTCATGCAGCACCGTTAGTGACGTCATGCAGCACCGTTAACGTGATGTCAGTGTTGCAGACCATAATAGACGAAGGGGAGGGGGAAAGCAAAAATTTTTTTTCTACTACTAAATGGCAATCATAAGAAAAACTTTTCTGAAAGGGGACATCCTTTTTGCCTGTTCTTTCCATTAAAAACAATGTATTATGTGGGTTGTTTTGTGGCCATTTCTACTGTCGCTAACAGAGTAGCTATAGAAAGCGTGAGGCTTGACTATGGGAGAATCATACACCAGACAGACGAACATGAGGAGAGAAAGGTACAAGCACTTTGCAATATTACCCAATTATGATGATGTCTCATAGCTAAAAAAGTATGTGCTCCATGGAGAGCTTTGTACTAGCAGACACGGGTAGGACCGACTCAGAAACCTCCGCTGCCTTCTGATGCGCCACAAGCCAAATGTGAGAAAAAAAACATTAAATAATGAAAAAGCTGGAAAGAGTCTGTCCAAAGGTGACTACAGCCAGTCCTCCTTAACCATTTCATCGATTATGCTTTTAGACTAAAGAGTGCAGCTCTGAAGCACAAACTGCTGCTGCTGCAAATAAAAGTATATGAATATTTATGAGCAGAGAAACTATAAAGTCATATCAAAATAAATTAGCAATTTAATTTCAGTGGGTGGCCAGGTGTCGTCGGGTATATTGTTGGAGGCCCTTCATTCTTAAAATCACGGGGGTCCCAAGATGCCATCGCAATATTAGATGGGAATAGCTCTTTAAGCCTCTCCTATCTATCGCTATTCTTGCTTACCATGCGTAACATGGAGACATAGGTTTTCAAGTAGCTTTTAATAAATTCTCAACATGGCCATTTCTAGTTTCTCAAGTGTAAGGCTGGCCATACACATCAGATAGCTGACAGCGTTCTCGGCCTAGCGTGCATGTGTTCTGCATAGGGAGAGGAGAGAAAGATGCTGCCTCTGCGTGAACGGTGGTGTTACCATTCAGGAGAACAAGAGGATAGGCCGATCGGTCAGGGAAGAGACTGAAATTCGAGATGAGCAAATTTATTTGAGAGGAATTGCATTCTCCCCAAATTTTATAAAACTTGATATTCTCCAGAATACGGATTTCCACAAATTCAGAAAATTGCCAAGCTGGCCGTCATTTTGCTGAACCGTAAAAGGGCAGGTAAAAAGTTTTTTAAAAAAAGGCAAAAATAAAAAAAGAATACTCACCACAACGCTCACCTGTGCCGCCATGCCCGCAGCCGTGAACTGAATGTTCTATATTTTTCTCTGGGGGTTTCTCCAGACCTCTGAGGATAATAAACTTAGAATATAAAAAAAATGGCTAAGTCTTGAGTGATGGACGTCATAAGGGACATCAGCAATCTACT
This sequence comes from Oophaga pumilio, assembly GCA_009801035.1. Taxonomy (NCBI): domain Eukaryota; kingdom Metazoa; phylum Chordata; class Amphibia; order Anura; family Dendrobatidae; genus Oophaga; species Oophaga pumilio. Next base: position 97,842 of record VIAB01001285.1, read on the forward strand.
CAGTGCTGGAATCCGCGACCCAGACAAAAGTGGGCAGAAGAAGATGCGAATGACGAGGAAGGCAAAAAGAAGTCGCGGAGGACCCAATGACAAGGGCAACAGGACAGGTGACCGCCAAGGAGAGTATAACATTTTCTCTCCTTTTTTTTGCTTTTTGGTACATCCTAAGTTTATTTTGCTTTAGGGTCTGGAGAGAGCCCAGATCATAACAGGGAACATTCAATCTGCGGTTAAGAACTTCGATGCAAACAGAATTTGCCTGAAAATTTGCAGGTTTGATCACATCAGATGGTGGTCTGGACCCGGCAATATCAGAAGCTTTCTATTTCCAAAAATTGCTTTTATACAGCAGACATTTGCCCTCGGTGCTTTAGAACCGTTGCGAGAAAACAACAATAGTTATTTCCTTTCCAGAAGTTCTGTACGACTGTCTGGATTATTACTCTCTGGATACAGGACAGGGCCGCAGGCATTCTCTCCGCCGCAGACATAAAACTGTCATGGACCCACAACATCTCTGGTGTATCCAGATAAATCCCGGGAAGGAACATTTCACCTACCTATTTGTGTTATAGTCCAAGCCACCGACTTCTTTACTTGCTTGAAGAAGGTCCAGGATGCCCCCAGAACTTGTGCTGTCTTTCTTCACTTTGGAATTTCGGGCAGGTTTTGTTTCTGTGTCAATGTGAAGAGATCCCTCGTCTGACGAGTCGTCGCTCTGTATTGGAGGGGAGGCAGTGTTATAGGTGATCTTTATCCGGGAAGCGAAGCAATCTGTCTAGAATCGAAACGTCTCAAAGCCATCAGAGCGCATCCTCCACCACTTTGTGTATCAAGATCAAAGTCTACTCTGTGTCGCCTGGTAGATTGCTGTATATGTGCGTCAGAGAGCGTTACCATGATCAAAGACACACATCGTCCAGGCCTGTACATCTCCGCACCCTCTCTATGTACCAAGAGTATAAGTGCACGCCGCTCTCCTCTATGCATCTACTACAACGGGTAAGGCTTCGCATCCTGTCTTGTGTCTTAAAGGGGTCGTCCAAGACTAAAGTTGTTGACACTTATGAGACAATTGTCTTTCCGGACTCACACATACTCATACGGCTGAGTGTTCATGTGCTTTCAACGGGGAGAGGAAAAAGCTGCGGTTGCTGCTTATCTCCCCTGAAAATAAAAGGCTCGGTCATTGAAATTCTAAATACCTGATCCTTCTCTTCCCCCAAAATCATCTGTTGGGAGAGGTCAGGTGGGACCCCCATACACACCAGATGGATGGCCGATCCCGCCGAGCTTAGCAAGTTTGTACGACATTCATCTAATGTTAGATATTGAAGACCTAACTTTACGATAGTTCATCATCATTGGATTGGTGAGGATCAGACAACCGGTACCACCACCGCTCCTGCAGCAACTATCTGTGGAGCACAGAAAAGCCCTGTACACTGGTGGCCGAGCTGAACTGTAGCACCCACCAAAATCTAAGTCGTGCACAACTTCTTTAATACATGAACGGAGTCTGTCACCCCACAAAACTCTAATGAAACCATTTATAATTACCCCCTATAAGAATCATAATTGTAGTGTGGATTTTACCTACTTTGTTTTTCCATTAAAAAATAAATGTTTACAAATGTAAATGAGGCATCTTCGGTGCACCCTTGGCATGGCCAAAAGCTTAGTGCAACGTTGCCCTCCCCTCAATTACAATTGTGCACGCCTGCCCTTATGCTGACTGACATAGCTCCTGCCTGAATTGAATCCTCAGCCCTGCACGCCTCCAGTTATGCTGATTGACATCTCTCCTGCCTGAATTGAATCCTCAGCCCTGCACGACTCGTTATGCTGATTGACATCGCTCCTGTCTGAATTGTATTCTCAGCCCTGCATGCCTCCAGTTATGCTGATTGACATCTCTCCTGCAGACAGGATCACACAGTACTGGGTGTCTGATGCGGACAGGAGTGGGCTATGAGAGTGTGCTGGGTTCCTGCAGTGTCAGTGTGCACAGGTGTGCTCTCACCTCCCTAAAGTACCTGCATTAAGCAATACATGTGAATCAGTTTTGCCTGGAGTGATCCTTACATAAGGACAGATCCCCTAATGCCCCTTGGAGAAATTTGCAGATGCAAATGGAGCCCTGAAGTCAATGGGTAGACGGATGAATCTAAATGGCAATGTTTACAACAGTCCACAGTTGAATCCATCTAAAATATAGAAATTCTTGAATTTCTACGTATTTTTCTAATGGAAAAGCATGGGGGTTAAAATGTTCAATGATTTGCTAGAAAATTGCCTTATAAGAGCTACAAGATCCATACCTTATACTTCTTTTCCAGGATTTTGGGTTTCTTGGGCGGCACAAGAGGAGGCGTTTCCTTTACATCTGATAAAACTGGACACAAATCACAAGTAAGTTGTAGATTCATTTACAGTTCGAGGACTGATTGATCGGTTTATTTTTAATACAATTTCTTTTTATTCCATCTTTATTACAGGGGTTGTGTTAAAAAAATACGTTGATTGATTTACGCAACATTTTCATTCTGCAGAGTATTTACAGCAATGTCGCATGGCCTGAAACAGAAAAACAGCTGGCAATCTGCCGTGCTGCCATAAGTGGTGAATGATCCGAGCTTCTGTGTCAGCACTTGTGCTGCTGCTTATCTCGGAGTAATGGTCCATTTAGATGAGCCAATAATTGGTAATGACCTGACAATCAAGCAAAACGATCAATCAATCGTCGGGTGCGATTAATATTATGCCAACGCAAAAAATCATAATTATTGGCAGAAGACACTTTTACGCCAGGTTCACAGCTATGACACATTGCTAAATCAGCCGTATGCTGGCATTAAAAGGGTCACTTAAAACTTCTCAGAGTTTACAGGAAAAAGTTGTGATCACAGGGTACATAGTGCCATCACTTCTTCTAGGACATCTCTCTGTAACACACCATCAGACAACTCAAGACATCTGGAGGAAGTGAGAAAGCAGCCTCAGCTCTGACTTCTTCTGGATGTCAATTACATCCGCAGGAGGAGAATGAAGCCTGCGCCGATTGGCAGCAGGGATCGCGTGACCAGGGAGAGCCAGTGCCGACACCGATAGAATGGTGCTGGCGGCGAGAATACGTGTTTGTATTTTACAGGGAGGACAAAGGGGTTATCCGAGTAGTGGAAACCCACTTTTAGTCACCCCCACTGCAGCCAATCAGTGAGTTCAGCGGCTCTGAGCAGCTCGAGCTGTCAACTCAGGCAGGGCCTCCGACCTCAGTTATTAGGTGCAGCGCTGTCGATGTTACGTGCAGCGCTGTCGGTGTTAGGTACAGCCCTGTCGATGCTAGGTGCAGCGCAGTCGATGTTAGGTGCAGCAATGTCGATGCTAGGTGCAGCGCTGTCGATGCTAGGTGCAGCGCTGCAGATAATAACAAATACCATGACCCAGCGCTGGACACGGGGACGGTGAGTGAAGAACAGGATTGTTTTAATAAAAAAAGAAAAAACATGTACATTGGGGATAGTAGTTTTCTGAAACTTCAAAACCGCTTTCAATCGTGCGCTATGCCAGGAATCAGTAACCTGCGCCACTCCAGCTCTCCAGCCATTGTGAAACTACATCTTCCAGTATGTCCTGACAGCTTCAGACGGACAGGGCATCCTGTGAGTTGTAGTACTGCGAGTTGCTGACCCACGCTCTAGGTATTTGTGTGACATCTTACATGATAAGTCCCTCTTTGTCGTTGTTTTCTTTCTCCTGATTGGAAACTCGTCGATTTTTAGCTCTCCGTCATCGGAGACGTATTCGTACTCATCCCTGATCGGCTTGTTTTTGTCTTCTTTGAAGTTCTGTAAGGATCCGAAGATGCTGGGGCTGTTCTGGGGCTTGATTCCCTTATGACTGTGAAAAATAACCGTAGGTTACAAAAGAACAAAAGCTCAGATGACGAAGAAAGTGAGGGATAAAAAGGGCGAACTATAAAGGAATAGTTAAAGTCCCCAGCCAACGGTACTGGGATGTGGGTTTATGCAATGTTCGGGGGTCTCCGTCATCTATCCACGTCTCTGATAACAGCATCATTTACACCCTCAAGGCAATGTTAGGAAATGTTTAAAGGAATATTCTCATCTACATGATCCACTGGATATATCACACAGGCTACAAGAAGATAGCGATAAACTCCGTTGTCTCTGTCAGTGCCGAACCCAAATATCTCAGTGCATAAGTGCCAAGACCGAAATCCCTTTACAATAATTTTTTTTTTATCTAGGTTATTTTTTTCCTTTTTTTATCTATTTGCATTTACTAGATTTTGTATTATACACTCATCAACACTGAAATTGCAACACCAATAAGGAAAAATCACGGAGTTACGGAAATCACAGACTTATTAATGATATTCAAATAGTGAAAAAGGAAAACAAGATGTTTGAGCGCCACGCGCAGAAATCCCCATACTTACAATTACAACCTTGGTTGCCATCAAAAAGGTTATTAATGGTTGTCTGAGGAATGTTCTGCCGCCGAATCCACTTGGGAAAATCATCAAGATTCGCTGCTGGCAGCCGCCTTTACATTTGTCGACCAGTGATGTCCCAGATGTGCTTGATGAGAGACAAGTTCGGAGACGCTGCAGGTCTTGGTAGCAGATTTAGGCCATGAACGCTGCTTACAGTAGGCCGAGCAACATATGACCTGGAGTTGTCATGTTGAAAAATGCACTTGGGGCACTTTGGAGAAATAGTTGGAAATTGCACAAGCAGGGAACTACCAGCAGCAGATCTTGATGATTTGTGCTCCCAAGTTCTTTCACCGCAGCAGAACACTCCTCAGACAACCATTAATAACCTCATTGATACCAGTCAAGGGTGGACGTGCAGGGATTTCTGCACGTGGCGCAATAAACTGGAAGCAGCACCCCAATGGAAATTGGTCAACAATTATATTATCTATGTGTATATACCGCCACTTTCAGTTTTTGCCTGAAGATTTCCAATCAACTGTTGACAAGGCAATCAGGATGACTATAAAATGGATTTTCAGGTACATTAGCGCACAGATCTTCAGAAATGAAGACATCTATGGGCACATTCACACTTTCCATATGGGCACATTCACACTTTCCATATATTCAGTCTTTTGGGACAGATAAATGGAACTGTTCTAAAAACCGGATCTGTTGTATAACTGATACAAAAGGAAGCAGAGTGACTCCGCTGATTATTACAGGGTCCGTTACAGCTCTGTACAGGTCAGTTATTAAAATGGAAAAATTCAATTTGCATTAGTCAAGCAACAGATCCGTTTTTTTACATTATTTCCGTTTGTCTGTTCCTAAAAAGGGAACAAATGGAATGTCAAAACAAAGTGTGAATATGGCCTAAAATGAAAGATGTGAGCAGGGGTACGGCTGGCATACCTGAACTACATTTATATTCTTTCTTAAAACATCACAAACCTGAATAGTTTCTTCCCCGAAAAAGAGAACTTGAATTTGCTATCCTTAAGTGAAGAAAAGGGACTTTTCTGTATTTTATGCTCTTCTTCCATTTTTAGTAAGGAATCTGGCTTACTGTTCTGCAACGTAAGGAAGAAAATGGGTTAATAAGATTTCCGGTGCAGTTCCAGTTACACATCCCGCCATGATTGCTTTCACGTTTATCACAATCGGGTCCGTTTTGCGCATTTACACTGTACTGTAATCACATTTGGTGCACGGTGGCACCAAGTTTATTTCCGTCTGCCAAGTGCTAGGCATCACTACAACGAACCCGCACACCCGTCACCGTCTATATTAATGTAACGATCTCATTTTTAGTTTAGCACCAAATTGCTTTAGAGAACAATAAGAGTCGTTTAGGAAAAATGAAAAATTGCAATTCAAATCCATTTTTCTTTTTTTGAGATGCAAGGAATAAGGTCGGGAATACAGCTCCCTGTAGATAGACTAATGTTTCTCCTTTTTTTCTGCAGTTCGTTGCTGGAGTGTGGAGACATCCCGCGTCGTGTATACCGGGGAAGAGACTATTTCTTGATTTCATAGTGCATTAATGAAAATATAAAAAGATAAAAACTGCCTAGTCTCATTTATATCAATAGTGGACTGCAGTAAGGTGGCAGCAGATGTGTTCCTAACCTTTAATTAGTCGTTTGGGGTCCAAGCGAGTTTGTTTTGGTCATACTTCTGCAAGTATGGAAGGTATGTAGATGTAATTTTCGTAGCTTCTTAGCTCACTGCCCCTTTCTCTTCAGTGCATCGTGAGACATGGTGTCGACTACATGTGCCACGACGAGGTGCGCGCGACAGTGTAAGTCTTTTGTTGCGACTAAAACCCCGTCACACTAAGCGAGATCGCTGAAGCGTCACCGATTTTGTGACGCAACAGCGAACTAGCCAGCGATCTCGCTTAGTGTGACACGCAGCGATTACCAGCCCCCCTGCTGGGTATCGCTGATCGTCGTTGAATGGCCTGGACCATTTTTACATCGTTGGTCTCCCGCTGGCCAGCGCGCATCGCTGCGTGTGACAGCGGGAGAGCAACGATCAGCGAGCTCCCAGAGCGTACAGCAGAAGCTGGGAGCTGGTATCTAGGGTACACATCGGATAACTAAGCACCGCGCAGCGCTTAGTTACCCGATGTGTACACTGGATACCAGCGTGCTCGCTGGTCCTGATCGCTGGTAAGTCTGCCCATGTGACAGCTCACCAGCGATCAGCTAACGATGTCCCGGCGATCCCATCCATGTCGTATCCTTGGTGGGATCGCTTGGACATTGAAGAGTGTGACAGGACCCTAACTGAAGGTTAAAGGGGTGATCCAGTGAAAACAATAAGTCCTCTATATAGGTGATAACTTGCTGATCGATGAGTGTCCAACTACTTGGTAGAATGGGGAACTTTTATCCCAGTTACAAAATGGGGTGGCAGGTCGAATGCTAAACTACCGCTCAATCCATTCTCTTTGTGGCAACCAAAAAAAGATGAAGCACAGACCCGTAGGTAATGAATGTATCGGCGGACGAAAAAGTGCAATGCCGCTCCATTCTAACAAGATACAAGTGCCACATTCTGCAGATCGATGCTGGTCCCAGCTGCTCAATAAGTCATCATCTCTCCAGCCGATGGAAGATAACATGTTTTCACCGAACAACCAGCTGTGGTGAAACTACAACTCCCAACATGCCCGGATACATTGCCAGGAGTCGTAGTTTCAAGACAGCTTGCGTGTCAAAGGTTGTCGATCCCTGATTTAGGACGTCAGTGCAGATCAGTACGAGCATGCACTGCAATGCATGTCCTGGCAGTGACTCTCCAGACCGGAATGTCATGAGCCACCGCCATTCCGTGCTCGGACCGGACATGCACTGACGTCTGCATGAGCCCTTAAAGGTTGATCAGATACAATAATGGCTTTTTAATAGTTTCCCTTAATTAAAATTGAATACCAAAATGTCGAAAGTAAAAAAAAAAAATCCTCCAAATACGCCCTGGGCACCAAGCATCTACACAAACAGTCAGATTTTTCCAGTGACTAATAGGTTTTATTTCTTCGCTTTCTTTCACTTCCTGCAGATCTGCGACCGATGATAGCAAAAGTGATAATTACATGTAATTTACCACGTATCAGATACAATGTAGCAGAGAAGTAAAATTACTGGTTGGGGTTTAATGTAACGGCAAAGGAGACCAAGCAACAAAACTAATCCGAGTGTTGAAAAGATTTTTTTTTTTTCGCAACATATCTTTCAAAAAAAACAAAAAAAACAACACTATTGTAGGAGTAATGCTAAAACGATGGTCTCAGCGAGAGGTTCCTGCTGGCAAAGAGTAGGCAGCTTTTATTCATTTAAAATTTTACCATTTGATTAATTTTTACCAGGGAGCCGGCTATCGTACACAGTTGAGCTCCCAACAGAGAAGGCAGAGATGATTTACTACCGTCTCTGCCTTCCCATTCACTTGGTTTAGTGTTGTGCATGCAGTAATCGGAAGCTCTGACAGTACTTCCTCCTCTGAACCCAGTGGTCATGTGATCACAGCAGGAGCTGCTGTGTGTTAGGAGACCCAGTCAACACTACAATGCAGGCAGGAGGTTGAATTTCCCCTGTAACTGGAGCTTGAATACATGCCACAGTTACAGGGGAAATCAGAAAAAAAAGTATTTAAACATTGAAATGCCACCCAATCGTCTTTTATAACTTTATTAGGGCACAATATGTGAAGTAAATGATTGAATGAATAAATAAAAAGCAGGAAAAAGAATGTTAAAAAAAGCTAGCTGTTGCTAGCTCTTTCCCCATCACAACATGAAAAACCTGAGTCTGATATATAAAAATAATTGTTACGGAATGGGGAACACATTTTAAAATGTATTTCAGTGACCTTTTGTTGTCATAAAAAAAGTGAAAACACACACAAATTTACATTTATATATACCGTATATATATTTCCCACCAGTATCAGCAAAAAATAAAAAAAAGAAAGTATGAAAATAATATAAAAATCAAACACCATGTATCACATAAAAAAAGAAAAAATACTTGACTATCCAAGCAAGATAAAGTTTTACCGCTCCTTATATAGCATGTATGAAAAAAAAATGTGCCTAATCGAGAATTGAGACAAAAGGAGGAAGCAGATAGGGTAAATGGCCTGATCTTGCACTGGCTAAAGCTTTTACTTTTCTGAAGCAAGTTCGAAAATTAAAGCAATGTTTGGCTGGTACTTGCCAACTATCCTAAAGCTCCGCTCCCATTTTAAGTCCTAAGTTCTGTAGAAATCTCCCCGACGCTCCTATAAGTATACTATACCATACCTTATATTTCCACTTTGCTTCTGTTTTGATTTTATTCTGCTCTCGGATCTCAAACTTTTCGATCTCGTTGTTCTGTTTAGCTGGTTCCTCTTTGTTCGGGACGCTCATCTCTTCTTTAGGAATCTAAAAAAGAGAAACAGCCGTAAATACCGAAAAGGAGAAACAGTGATTTATCAATACCACATTCAAGGGATTATGTGTTGGCCAAGGTCAGGTCAGACGTACCGACCTACAGCTCATGGTGCCTATCCTTAACATCTACACTATACAGTCCACCCAACCTAGTACAGA